>PVIU01010314.1:0-70672 GCA_004026605.1 Ondatra zibethicus | reverse complement strand
AAGACATGGCATACAACTGAGTGAACTTTAATAAGCATTTGCTTTGGATATTGTCATAACAAGCAACTTAAGTGTAAACATTTCAGAGTCTATCGAATTGCAATATAGATTTGTTAAGTCATAAGCAAGCCACATACCTTATGCACTTCTTATCTGCATCTAAAAGCAAAGTTCAGGTGCAAAATGAATACTAAGAAACTCAGGTCTCCTTCTATAAAAGTGTTTGTGCCATTATACAATCTGGAGTAAAGTGGCTACAAGAAGAAATCGTCTTTTTCATTTTTATAAGTCACTGATCCCAAAAGAAAAATTCCTCAGAGTCATCATGTTTATTCATTAATAAATATGTTGCTGAAATGGAAAATATCTTAAAGAGATTATATGATTATGTTTCAGAACTTATGCAGCCTGAATAACTAAATATAAACAAAAGACAGTCCAAATGGGATGTCGCTAGTAAATCCTTTCCCTCAGAACTCAGCGCCAGAGAGGGCAGAGGACGCCAGGAGAGCAGGGCCCCTACATCAACTAAAGAAGCCTCTTATGAACTCAGAAGCTGGGCAGCCAGCAGAGTGTCTACATGATTCCGCATCAGGTTCTCCTTGTATCTATAATGGGTTTTGGCTTGGTATATGAGAAAGAGTGGGTCTCTGATCTTGTGTCTGCTTTCTAGACTCTTTCCCTCCTGTTGGGTTGCCTTGTCCAACTTGGATATGATTGTTTTTGCTTGATCTTTCTTATTTTATGTTGTCATGTTTGGTTGTCATCGCTTAGAGGCCTGTTCTATTCTAATGAGAGAAAGAAAGGGAGTGGGTCAGAAGGGAGGGGGGCAGAGGGAGGAGAGAAGGAAGGGAAAAGCATAACCAGGATGTGTTGTATGAGAAGAGAGTCTATTTTCAATAAAAGGAAAAAATGAAAAAACAAAAGACCGAGGGAAAATTTCCCTTACTATATGTTTATTAACTCGGGAAATTTCAAACAACATTTCTTGATTATGCTCAGTCCACTCCTTCTCTAATTCCTCCAGGTCCACTCCCTCCCCTCCTTTTTTTTTATGAGACTACTTTACTTACAGCAGCTCCCCGCCCTCCCTCTGGCTCTTACAATCTTCCCACTCCCTCTTCTGCTTAGATGGAAATGGCATCATAAATAATGAAGGGACTGAGTTCTGCAAATGTCCCCATAACTGGAGAGCTGTGGGGAGAGAGCTTCGACCCTCTAACAGGAAGCGACCACAGTGGAATAATCTACATCAATGAATAAACACATTTAGAAAGAGGTTGCCATTTATACCCATGCGTCTTTTTTTCTGACATTTGCTTTGTCATGCAAACGTGGATTTAGTCACTTCCCCGCTGCATTTAGCTGCCTGGTTTTACATGGACAACAGAGATTCGATCTAGAGATAGCACAAGTACATTAAAGAAAGAAAAGTGTATGAAGGCAGATTCTTGAAGCCTAAAGAACAAATCCTAAGGTAATTTAAATGACATTGGATTCATCTTTAAGACATACTCTTCAAATAAGACCACATTTTCTTCCTTTCTCTGACGTATAATGTTGATAACTAATCTGAGAGATGAGCATGGTGAGTTCTACTGTGATATTATTATGATATCAGAATCCTCACAAATATCAGAACAGTAGGGGCATTCAGCACATGTCTTTTGGGAACAGGTGTTAACTTACAAAGACAGAAAGATCAAAAGGAGGAAGGAAGAAAGGGAGGGAGGGAAGGAGGGAGTGAGGGAAGAAAGAAAGAAAGAAAGAAAGAAAGAAAGAAAGAAAGAAAGAAAGAAAGGAACTTCAAAACGCTTGGATGGCACATGAACTTGCCTTTGTATTCCAGAGGTAACACCACTGGTAAGTTTTTTTTCTTTCTTATTAATTTTAATATTTAATTATTTTTCTTTTTATTAAGAATTTTTTAATACAATCTTTTCTCATTTTACATAGCCATCCACATCCCCACTCCCTTTCCTTCTCCTGCTCCACCCTTCCCCCTACCCCCCTCCTATCTACTCCTCAGAAACATTAAGGCATCCCATGGGGAATCAACAAAGTCTGACACTTCCAGGCAAGACCAAGGCCCTCCCCGCCCCTGCCCTCCTATATGTAGGCTGAGCAAGGTATCCCTCAAAAAAGAATGTGCCCCTAGATGCCAGTTCAAGCACTAGGGATAAATCCTCGTCCCACTGACAGTAGTCCCCCAGACTGCCCAAGCCTCACAACTGTCCCCCACATTCAGAGGGCCTAGTTTGGGCCTATGCAGGGTGCTCCGGTGTCAGACGAGAGTCAGTGAGCAATCACTAGTTCAGGTCAGCTGTGTCTGTGGGTATCACTATCATGGCCTTGACCCATTTGCTCATATTATTGCTCCTCTCTCTCTCTCTCTTGGGCTGGTCTCCGGTAGCTTGAGCTATGGCTTCTGCTTCAGTCAGTTGCTGGTTGAAGGTTCTAAGATGACAATTAAGGTAGTCTTCAATCTGACTACAGAAGAAGGCCAGTTTCAAGGCCCTGGGGAGTTTTGAATTAGAAAACATTACCGAGTTCTGGTTTGCATCCTTCATGTAATAGATGGGAAAAGTTGAGCATAGAACTTTCTACCAGATATATATCTCATTCAAGAAATTAAAAAAAGAAATGTCAGGATAGAAAGCACTTGGGGGCAAATCAGCACAGATGGTACCCAGGGTACCCAGGCTGGTTTCTGTGAAGCAGTAGAATGCCCAGGATGTAGATGGTAGAATGGGGGGGCTTCCTTATCATCATGTTCAAGTAGAGAGTGCAGTGGGACCACGAAGAGGGGGTCCCTCAGCTACTGGCTGGTTACCAGGACAGTGTCAACAAAAGGCAGACCTTAGTAGAAAGCTGTTTCAGAAAGGAAATGCTTTTAATTGGATTTCTTCTTTTTTCTTTTCCCTTTTTAAAATTTATTTATTCATTTATTTATTTTGGTATTTTGAGACAAGGTTTCTCTGTGTAATAGCTCTGCCTGTCCTGGAACTAGATCTGTAGACCAGGCTGGCCTCGAACTCACTGAGATCCACTTGCCTCTGCCTCTCTAGTGCTGGGTCAATCTTTTAACAGTTGTGTGCTACCACCACCTGACTTTATTGGATTTCTTGTCTCATCCCAACTAAATGTGGGTTCTCATGGTATAAGTGGTTTGTTGCTATTGGTGAAAAGCCAGCTGTATCTAGTTCCCCATGAACAGAACTTTGGGACTTACCTCATTCCTGGGGCTTGGAAAACTCACAAGCATATTAGTGATGGGGAGTGGAAGACATTACTAATCAACAGATCTTTGCCTTAATTAAATATGCATAGGTGAGGTAATGCTTAATCTAGATCAATAGCTGGATAAAACTATCTAGATAACGTTAATCACTCCATACTGTTCACGTAAGATTGTTTGGTGTAATTTTTAAAAGCATATTTGGTGAACAAGTGACCAAAACTCTAGTTTATTTTTCAGTAAATATATATAAATGTTTCTGACATTCTCCACATTTATTACATGTTAAGGATATAGGTACTAATAATATTGCTTAGTTTTTTAATATGTTGGTATATATTTAAGTGGTTGGGATAATCAATATATATACCAATTAATATATAATAAATGACATCATTTCAGGTAATGCTAAGTTGCAGGAAAAGCAGGTGATGTCTTCACTGTATAGAGCAGAATTAGGCCGGCCCCTTATCCACTGTGGAATTCCATATACCTGGGAGATGAATGACCATGTGCTGTTCCTTCTGACTCTGAGTCAGACATTTCTCACTTCTAATTCTTTTACAGGAACAAGCAACCAAGGAGAAAAGAAGAGATGGGAATAGCTAAGAGGCGCCTGCATCAGGGGGAAGATGGCATAAGAAAAGGGACACCCTCCTACGGCTGCACAACAGTCACCAGACTCAAGCTAAGTTTTGAGTCAGAGACATAGGAGCCCATAGACTCTGTAATGACATAAACGCTGTAACTGAGTATTCTGTCTTTGAAAATTTGCCCTAGGAAAATGACCTTCAGGACTGCAATCTGTTTTTTGTTTGTTTGCTTGGCTTTGTTTGTTTCTGTTTTCTCATTCGGAACTTTCGCCAGGAAAACGACTCAGCTGCAAATCCCGGACTGGATAATTTACCCTGCCTAGCGTGTGAACTGTTGCTGCAAAGGGTCGCGTACCAGGTTTTTTCTTTTACAAAGATTTATGCGGTGTGGTATTAAGGTCTCTGGAATGCTTCCACTGTGTTCTGGGGTATTTTCTTTTCCTCCTCCAGGTGCAAAAGGCAAGTTGATAACAACCAGAAGCTTGTCAAAGCTCTGCCCCTGCCTGAGCTTGCAAAAGTACGAAGCCACAGGCCCCAGCACCACAGCCCACTTCCCATGTGCAACAACAAACAGGATGGCTTTCTGGAGCTTTTGATGTTTTGTGCATAATGTGGACATGCTTTTCAGAAATAGTTTATTATTATTTGTGCTGAACTATTTGTCCAGCTCTTCTCCCGGACTTCCCTCAAAAACTAGAAGGGAGAACTTGAATTTGGATACATTTTAACTGAATTATTTTAATTCTACTTGTGAAAACTGAGACGTCTCTTATAATGGGGAAGGCTTTCAAACACAATCCCTTTGTTTCTGTTTCAAATTCCTCTGTATTTATTTATTCCCTTGTTGCTTTTTCAAATTCCATCCGTCTTGATTCAGTTTAGTTCCACAGATCTCTTGGAAGTTAAGCGCTTGGGGCTGTAACAGTGAAAAGGGATACTATTGCCCTTATTGTAAATATAGCCAGTGAACTATGCTAGTTAATATTGGTTCAGTTCTTTACAATTAATAAGATGGCTTCACTTAATGTTTATCAGTTAGTAAGCCCATTACATGTGTATAAAAGGTAAGATTCACTTTGTAGATACAGACTTAACTCTAGAGATAAGAAGTGACCTCGAATGAACTCATAATTCCACAAGTCTTTCCATAAGCGATGATCCATGTGTGAGACTGTCAGAGTTGTGAGGACAGAAAAGCCCACTTCCTTAAGACCCACAGGCATCCTTGTTTCCTGCACCAGGGCCTCTGCACTGACTCATAACTAAAGCTCTCACATCCCAAGGATAAAACACAAGATGATTTTCCTCATGTGGCTAGGGTGGGGAAAAGATTCTTAGTTCTTGAATTCTTCAGCATTGACTTAAACTAAGGCGATCTTTTCAAAACCAAACATGTAAAGCAACCCTTCAATTAGCTGGGCAGTTCCTTCTTCCTCTGTCTCCTCCTTGTTCTCCTCTTCCTCTTTCTCCTTTAACTCTATCTTTTCCTCCTCCTGTTCTTCCTCTTTATCTTCTTTTTGCTTTTGACACAGGGTCTCACTACATAGCCTCAGTTGGGCTGGAACTCATTACATGGACCAAGCTGGCTTCGAATTCATTGAGATCCTCCTGCCTCAGTGTAGTGCTGAAATTAAACGTGGGTACCACACCATGTTTTGCTTAGCATTTCATTTTTAAAATATTTTCTGTTTTCAGGAGGCTGCAGAGATGGGTCAGTGGGCAATAGTCCTTGCTCTGCAAGCATGGAAACCTGAGATCAAACCCTACCCTGCGAGTTAAAAGTCTAGCATGGCTGTATATATCTGAAACTCCAGCATTGGGGAACAGAGACAAGTGGATTCTCAAAAGTGGATGGCTGTCTAACCTAGAGTAAGTGGTGGGCTTCTAGTTCAGTGAAATTCCCAGTCTCAAAGCGGTAAAATTGATGCCACAGAGGAAAACACCTGAGATCTTCTTCTGGCTTCTGCATGTGTATCCATGGGCATCACCCACTGCCCCCCAGCCACATACACAGTTATACACTACACCCACACACATTTCAAAATTTGTTCTTGAAAATAAGCCACTATCTCTAGGGCTGGAGAGATGGCTCATTGGTTAAGAACACTGACTGCTTTTCCAGCACCCACAGGACAGCTCACAACTAACTCTGTAGCTCTAGTTCCAAAGGATCTGACACCCTCACACCAATGCACATACAATAAAATTACTTAAAAAAACTATCACAAAAGGAGAATATTGCCAAGTTTGTGCGAATATGTAATAAAGATAATATATTACAAATAAACATGAAGATCGTTTCAAACATCATCACTTTTAGTCCTACTCTGCCCAGGTCTTGAGACATGATAATTTTCACTTACTTCTCTAAAAAATTGTATTTCAAAATGCCATATTGTTCAAAAAGTACAAAGGTATGACTTTCTTTACATGAATCACACCAACAAGATAATGAGAACTCTAAATACCATTGCTGGAGGATAGCTGAAGAATTCAATTGTTCGAAATGGTTGTCTTTTCTTCGTTTCCTTATTGTTTTGAGAAACATTTTCCAGGACATCACACAGACACGCAGGTTTCTCATTTCAGTGGCCCTGCAGTGTGGTCTCTGTGGACAAGATTCCCTAATCTTACTAATTATGTTACCATATGTTGCTGTCTGCTTTCTTCTTTGGCCCTTATGGGTCATAGATTTCTTAGTTTAAATTGATTACTTGGTTATTGCATTTGTCAAGTGTTTGAAACACTTATGAGGCTCCTTATTTGATTTTGAGAATCAAATATGGTAAAAATCATGAGCCTTGGCATGAAGGTCAATGCGATTAAAACAGGAATTGTTCCACTAAATATTGCTTTTATATGTCAACTTAAGATTGGTTGTTAAAATTAGAGTTCACATTGGCAATAGATGATAAATAAACTTATCTTTAATATTTTGTTGAATACACAGGAGAAATATTAAAGATTGGGCATTGCCATTAAATTACCCCAAACTATATCTGCATAAATAATTTATCATAGTATTTGAGAGAAAACACAGTCAACAAAGTCAACTTCTTTGTTTATATAATGTGAAATTTAAATGTGCTCTACTGGCAAGTAGAATGTGTCCCTGCATCGTACTTATATACATATACGTTTAAGTCCAATGAATATGTGAAATGGTTCACAATGGTGAAATAAGAATAAAATGTTTTTAAAGAAAGAAAAGAAACAACCTGTTCTTTATTAAGTAAAGAACAGAGGTACTTATTTGTTAATAACTACTTCCCAATTCTTTCCAATCTTCTGTGCTGAAGTTGCCCAGAGAAGAATGGCATGAGTCAGCCGAGGGTGGCAAGGCTCACGTTTCCCTCTGATGGCCTCTTGGCACATGCTGCCTCTTGGCAGAGTTCTGCCCACTGTCCAAGTTATCCCCACATGAGGGTGTCTGCTGCTCCATGGATGTTTGTGACAACACATTCTCTCTGGTGGGTTTGAAGATTATGATTACAGCATTGACTCATTTGGCTTCTAGACTGTCTTCCTCATGATTCACAATGTATACGCTTCTCTTACATGGCGCCTTCCCTATCATAAAGGACCTTCTGCTTCCTTGTTTGGCTAATGGAGAATTTGGGAAATGAGAGTCAACTGGTATAAGTGTGTGTGTAGTGTGTGTGTGTGTATGTGTGTGCATGCACATGTGTGTATACTTGTAGTTCATCCATTCTTAACCTGTGGGTCGTGAACCCTTTGGGGGGTCACATATCAGATATCCTGCATATCAGATATTTACATTATGATTCATAATAGCAGCAAAGCTACAGTTACGAAGTAACAGTGAAATAATTATATAATTGCGAGTCACACCCTGAGGATCTGTATTAAAGGGTCGCAGCATTAGGAAGGTTGAGAAGCACTGCTGTAGTTGTTTGTTTGTTTGTCTGAGGTAGGGTCTGGCCTGCTAACAGCTATGTAGATCAGGCTAAGCTTTAACTTGTCATGTTCCTCTGTGTCTGCATCCGATTACAGGCATGTACCGCTGCACCCATTACAGGCATGTGCCGCTGCACCCATTACAGGCATGTACCGCTGCACCCATTACAGGCATGTACCGCTGCACCCACCAATTCAGCTGCCTTGTTTAACTTGTCATGTTCCTCTGTGTCTGCATCCGATTACAGGCATGTACCACTGCACCCACCAATTCAGCTGCCTTGTTTTGCTTTTGTTGTTGTAATTTGGGAAACTGCAGTTTTTGTTGCTTCTTGGGCACTTGGATCACCAATAATATATATTATTTAACAAGTCATTAAGGAATTATAAAGACCTCTGCTATTTTAGTTTCATGTTACTATCTATCTCTTCAATTGTGCATTACATTTTTTAAATTTTAAAATTAGATTTTCTGCATAATATACCAACTGGTAATCAATCAACATTTCCATCTCTATTTATTTATTTGTACATGTGCATCAATCTGTAAATTACTCCCAGCCTAGCCATATCATTTTCATCTATATCATACATGCTTTGCTTTGCTTTGAGTTATTGATAATCCAATCTTAACTTTGGAATGGCTGTCCTACACTTGTCATGGAACAACCCCCCCACGCACATCATGTGGCTTAGAATATTGCTACTAAATTAAATCCCGGCTATATTCTTGAAATTATAAACATCATGTGACTTTGTGGGAAGTGGGTACAGCCTCTGGAATGTTCTTTCTTTCACAAATCCTATTGTTTCAGTGTTTTCCTACATGTTACATACTATTCTCAGCATCTTACATTTAATTGTTTCAATAACTCTAAAAGAGAAATATTCTTACTATCTCCATTTTTAAAATGAGAAGAAAAAGCTTGGACAAGATCACAAAGCAGGTAAATGACAAGCCCAAAATTGAGTGTGGGACCATATTTCAGAAGTGTCTTGGGTCTTCCATGCAAAACAACAAAAATAAATGTCTGTAAAAACACCAATTAATATTAATTTCTGTTCACTGTGGGCCAGCAGTGTTTCAAGCACTCTTTAGACCCTTAAAATGTTCTTCATTATTATTTTACCATTTCATCAATATCTTCATGACTAGAGGTTAGGACATGTCAGTGTTAATTGCTAGCAGCCACCAGTGACTGAGAATTAAAGTCTTTCTGCTTCACAATCCAATAGGGTTCCTATACTTAATCACGAAGTTTACATGACATCGCCTAAGACATGTGTGCTTGGCTCCTGAACGGTGTTATAGGATCTGCTGTGACCTCTACACATATGGAGCAGCAGGCATGTGTCCCCAGAGTAGACAGGGCCATAGGGGAACCATAAAACTGTAATGCTTCTCCTGTATAATTCATGTTCGCTTTTAGTAAGCTATTACGAATTAAGAATTAATGCCCTCCCCATTTGTCTGTTCTGAAAAAAACAAGAATGTTTAGGGAATCTGTAGCTCTGTAAGACTTCTAAAACAGCCTTCATTTAGACTGAACCAACTAGCAAGGTAATCTGGGAATTAATCAGATATCAATCAGGAAATAAGAATAAATGCCTGCAAACATTTTTGCGAATATTATCTATTTGATACTATTCACAAAATACCAACCATGTTCAGCCCTTTCTAACCATCAAATCCAGCAGTGACAATAGCTCTTGTGGGGAAACTGTGTCTGTGCACATCTTTGGGGGAAGGGGAGCGAGGCCAGGTTAAGATGGCAAAGAAAACAGCAAGAGCAGGCAAGGGAGGCATTGCATAGAAAGGCCTGGCAGAGACCCACAGCAGCATACCGTGTGGATGGAGGAGGCTGTCAGCATGAAGACAGCCTCACTGAGACAGTGAGGGCAGTGCATGTAATGAGGGTAGGTCAGGGGTGCTCAGTGTGAGGTCTGTGGCGCAGGTTATGTTACCTTCATCTGGGATGGATGACTTTGGAGAAGGATGTGCAGGTTGGGTTCCAAAGTTGCTAAGTGCTTCATTAGGAAATAGGTCCATGTGTAAATCAAGCCAAGTGGAGTCCTGGGAGCTGAGCAAGTCCTTTCCTTGCCTGTCTCACAGGACACAGGGTTTTTGTCTTGATGTAGCCCCATATGCTCCCTTGACCCGATATGTTAAATGACCAGATTTTCTAGACACTTACCCCACCAAGATAAGAATGGGATTAGCTTTGTAATTGACGTTAATAAAAAAAAAAAGAAGAAGAAGGGAAGAAAATGAGGTGAGGAAAAAGATGGGGATGAGGCAGGAGGAAGACGGGAGAGAATGGGATGAGGTAGTGTGATGGTATTAGAGCAACAAAGCCTAGACTATTTACTCTACTTACATAAAAATCGGCTGACTTCTGATGTAGAAACTTTTTATGAAGAGGAATGAAGGGTTCAGTGGATCAGAGTTTTAATTTCAGCATTCACCAAAAAATTCTGTGTCCCAAAAGTGCATAAAACTTTAAGACTGGTGGAGCCAATGCTAGCTTCAGGCCTCCATGAACAAAGCATGTGTGCACATACATATGCGTACACAGACACACGCACAGAAGAAGAAAGAAAGAGAGAGAGAGAGAAAAAGGAAGAAAGAAAGAAAAAAAGAAAGAAAGAAGATAAAAACCTTAAAAAGAGAAAGAGAAACAGTAGGGATATTTTAATTTATTAACAGAATGGGAAAGAATCTGAAACTAGGAAGAAACAAAATATCCACCACAATTAAGGTATAAAGACCTAAGAAATGGAGAGCTCTTCAAATGGAGAGCAGATATGAGTCTGTCAACCTTCTGCAAGGGGAGCATTTAACTTGAAAGTGATCCACGCTGTGGCAAGCTTCTCAACAGCTGAAAAAATCAGAGAGCATGCCCAGTTCAGCCGTTTCTTCACAGTTTGAGGCAGCTGTGAATCAATGCTGGGGATTGAACCCCAGATCTTAAGCATGTTGCATACGCACTGTCCAATGAACTATGCTCAGATATGACTTGATCTTGAGAAAGCAGGAAGGTTAAAGGGCCTTTAGTTCCGGATCCTGAATCTTAAGTCTGGGTCTTCCTATATGGAAGATACTTGAACACAGTTTTGCTGTTTGTTTTTTTTTCATTTATAGATGGTGTTACAATAATAGTTACCACTTACAGTTTCTTTTAGAATTACTAAATTGTTAAAGGCAAGGAACTGAGTAATTTGGGAGCATGGGGACCTTGGCAGAGGGTTGAAGGGGAGGGGAGAGACAGGGAAGGGAACAGAGAAAAATGTAGAGCTCAATAAAAATCAATTAAAAAAGTTCACAGATGTACTCAGTGCATAGAAGATATTATGTATTCATATATATTTTCATCACAACCATAACTTAATACGACTACAAATGCATATATTGTAGCTAATGCTCTTAGAATTGAATCAATAGATTCTACATTGTCCTACGTGGGAATAAAGGTATAAAAAGGACGATTAATTCTTCCACCTGCCAGTGAACACATTACCTAAATCTGTGTTTTAATCCTCACTACAACGCTAAGAAATAAGTCCTCAAGGCATTCAGAAAAGGACAGTTGAATTCAATATATCAAGTTCAACCCAAACGAGTTAGGATATAATGTCTGCAAGATTTGTTAGACTACAGGAGAAGAAAGTAACAAGAAATAAACCTCCTCTTTCATGGAATGTTTAGTCTACCTTGGAGGCAAAGTGAAGAATTCTGTTTTGATTAATGGTCTGTATAATAAAAAATGGAACTGGTTTAAAAGCAAATGAACTCCACATACTTTGGTTTTTATTAAAAAGCTTTCCTGAAAAAGGAAGTACTTTTCATATGGTTACATCTTCCAAAAGGGAAGGTGTGTTTCCAATTAATTGGAGGAGGATACAGAAAACATAGTTTGTAAGTTGTGTGTGTGGTGTGGTGTGGTGTGTGTGTGGAGTGTGTATATGGTGGTGTGTGTGTATAGGGTGTGTGAATGATATGTATGTGTGTGTGTGTGTGTGTGTGTGTGGAGTGTGTATATGGTGGTGTGTGTGTATAGGGTGTGTGAATGATATGTATGTGTGTGTGTGGGGGTGCTATGGTGTGTGTATGTTCTTGTGGGTGCATGTGTGTAGGGGTTCGTGTACACATATACACACATATGTATAGAAGCTAAAGTTCAACCTTTGGATGCCACCCTGTTTCATTGAGACAGGATGTTTGATTGACCTTATAGGCTAGACTGGATTGTTATTGAGCGCAAGGAATCTGCCTGTCTGACCTCAGCAACACTGGAATCACAAGCATCACTCATGCCCTTTCCTTGGGTCCCGGGGCTTGAGCGCAGGTCCGCAGCCTGAGTTCTGAAATTCTAAGTCTCTAATAGTTTAGCTCAGTCGTTAGGCTCCATGCACTCACACGAACACAAATATACGCTACACAAAGATACACTACAGTAAAAATGCATTCGCACACAATGCGCACATGCCTATTTCCAAATGAACTCTATCTTAACTGGTTTACAAATGTGTACAGTATTTATGATAAAAGTCATTCCTAACAAATGAGCTCTTGTATAGTTTAATGTATTCAGGATGAGCATATAAGAAACTGTAGATGACTTATTTCCACATCTGATAATAATTTAGACATGCATGAAGATTTTCCAAATAAGTTGAAGGGGAAAACATCTGAACTTCCTGTCATCTCCCAGAGCCAAAGACTTTGAAAATGAAACAAGAGAAGTAACTTCCTTTTCCTCTGTGGGTGGGGTGGGAGTCCTCTGTGTATTCTTTCACAGTGATCTAGAGAATGCTATCCGCAGTAAACTACCCTTTTTGGTAAAGGATATTCTAATTCATTGCACTAACAAACTACTACTGGTTATGAACCTTCATCATATTACATTATCCTCAAGATATGCATACTTGGCTGTATTTGTTTCAAGATGCAATAGTACTTATTGGTTGCTATTATTTAGTCTCTGGGAGTTTATAAAATGTGTCTTTGTTTCTTCTTTGTTATTTTGAAATTTAAATTGGCCATATATAGGATAACCTCAATTTTATCCCTCCTTCCAGACTAGGCTCTTTTCAGCTTTGGAACATCTGACTTCCAAATGGGCCAGAGTGTGCTGAACTCTGAGTTCTGACAGACAGAAGTACCTGGTGGGAATGGGGGGGGGCGTTGCCATGGTAATGGGGCTGTCTGTGCCTAGATCTACTTTGAGGAGAATGCTATAGGTTTGTATTCAACTAGAGTAATTTAAAAGTCCACCAAACCATTCCGAGGTGGAAATTGAAAAATAGAAGACACATACCCAAACAAGAAGTAATTGCAATCTTGGCTGAATTATGGTGTGACATATAATCAATACTCAAAAGACAGAAAACTGTACCCTGGAAGGGACAAGGAAGGAGTCACCATGGAGAAGAACTGAACACAAGCACCTCAAAACATGTGATCTTTGGAAACATAAGAAATGTTTGTCTATAGCAACTTCTCTTGTTCCTGAAGAATGCCTTAATATTTATCTAGTTCTGATCCTCCCCTCCTTTATGTCACTCTACAGTCCCACTAACTCTGTCACAGACCAAGGTCTGCCAGGCACAGTCCTGAGCTTCTTTGAACTATTCGCCTTGTGATGCATCAAGATCCCCCCCTTCCACTAATCCACCTAAGTTCCTTCCTTCCTTCCTTCTTTTCTTTCTTTCTTTCTTCTTGTATTTTGTGTTTCCTAGCTCAGATCATTTACCTCTTCCAACTTGAAAAGAGCCCTCTGCCTTTCATTCTGAGTGATGTTTTTAATATACTTTCATTCTGCACCGCACACTTCAAATCTATTTTGCATACATCTCTATGTCCTAAGGTTTCTCAGAAAATCAGGCAGACAAAAGTGAAGCACATTTGAGGCTAGTAGTTTAGCAATGTATTTGTCACTTGTGAAAGGTAATATTGGTCATTGTATACTCAATAATACAAGTACAGTATGTGGTAGGCCAACGGCAACCAGGTAAGTTGTGGTAATTAGTTTGGAAAATTTCATTTTATTTCCAGATTGTTTTAAAAAAGGAAAGTTTATTTAACTTAATATGTATGTGTGTATGCACCTCTGTATGTATACCACTTGCATGTCCTGTGCTTGCAGAAACCAGAGGGTAGTATCAGAGCCTCGGCGACAGAAGTTACACTTGATTGTGAGCAACCCATATGCACACTTAATGGCTGAGCCATCTTTCTAGAATTTATGGTTCTGAAAGTAAATGGCCACACAAACTTCTTCCAACATCCTCACGGGTCCTCCCTAGTTCCTCATATAAAGAATCACATTCACTTATACAACTCTTTAAAGGAACCAGCATAGCTTTGGGTCCACAATAAGTTGATAGGAGTGAGGGCACATACAAGAGTCAAGGACTCTTTTAGATCACCTCTGATTTGAAAAAAAAAAAAAAAACCTGTATGTAAGTGCCTAGCAGACGTTTAGAATTAGCTTACATTCTTTGGATATCACAGGTGGTATCCTCACACTAAGCAAAGGAGACCATTCCTCTCACCTGTGAACGTCAAAAGCCGCTTGTGTTGGGGTATAAGATTTCATTGATTGTTAACCACATAGAGCACTAAAGCTTTAGGAATAAATGTCAGCAAAATGGGATAACTCATAGAAATGGTGGGTAGACTGCTGCCAGCTGCTTTGAAGACAGACTTCCCTAGACATCAAACCTTGATTCTTCCTCTTCTTAGATACATGACTTCATACAGATTATTTTATGCTTTGTCACACCTGCTGATTCTAGATGAGAACTCTTCTTCTCGAGGAATAAATACAGGGAATAGGAAGGCTAAGAAAACAAGACTGCAAAGACACAGGCCCTTATGAAATGAAAGTGGTTCTGAGTCACCCTTCCTGTTCCTCTCAGTCCTGAGCGGTGGGTGATACCTGCTTACTTTTGCTTTCTTTTTTTTGTTTTTTTTTGTTTTGGTTTTTCGAGACAGGGTTTCTCTGTAGCTTTGGAGCCTGTCCTGGAACTAGCTCTTGTAGACCAGGCTGGCCTCGAACTCACAGAGATCCACCTGCCTCTGCCTCCCGAGTGCTGGGATTAAAGATGTGCGCCACCACCGCCCAGCCCTGCTTACTTTTTCTTAATGAATGAACAGACCATACATATTATCAACTCAACACAAGACAGGCATCAGTATCACCCACCAGGCATGGAAATCTTGTGAACTCCACAAATCAAGGCCAAAATAAACCCAGAAGAGAGACCTAAGGCACAAAATCAGCAAACAGGTATAAGCTATAGTGGACCCTTGTTGCTGTTTTTAGATATTTGATTTGATTTTTAAGCATGTGTATAGGTGTGTGTCTGATGGGTAGTGTATGCACATGAGTGGAAGTGTCCTCAGAGGCCAGAAGAGAGTATAAGATCAGCTGGAGGTGGAGTTAGAGGCAGCTATGAGCTATGGCATGAGTACTGGGAACTGAACTCAGGTCCTCTGCAAGAGCAATCTGTGTTCTTCATCCCTGAGCCATTCAAGGTCGGGTCCAAGAAAAGCTGTGGGTTTGAAGATGAAAGACTCTTGGAAGATTATCCACGACACAGAGAAACAGAATGAAATGAAGTTTACGTCATTGCATCAGCCACTGGAAAGTGAGGAAGCCCCGAAGAGCAGGCATGAAAAGCTGTGCAAAATCTGAACACGTTCTACAACTTTAGGACAAAAATAAAACCCAGATGTTTACAAACATCGAAACAAATACATCAGGGCTGAGGGTGTGGTTGACGAAGACGTTGGGAAAGATCACGGAAGAAAGGGGAAGCGAAGAAGCTGTCATGAAGGAGCTGTTTCTTTTGCGGTCCATGGAGCATTGAATGACAAGTTAGGAAGTGCCTGAGGAGAAAGGGATCTAGAAGCCTTTGCAGCGGATAAGAATGGATCTGAAACAGAAAACAGTCTAAGTTGGCATCAAAAGGCTTACCATTACAAGGACTCATCTGGTGTTTACAGGAGCAGGCTCCCCCATCCTCCCCTTCCCCCTCAACAAAAGCGCTTCCCATAGTAGGACCACTATGTCACTGATCAATCCTTTCTCTACCTTTATGACCCCCTGATCTACCTACTGACCTTCCTGGCTATCTCCAGTGTCTCCTCCGTATCTAAGAACCCCTGGGATGACAGAACTCTCAGACCTTTTACTGTTGCTTCTACCTCTGGAGCTACTCCCAGACTTACCTCATTGGCCTTGCCTCCCTATCTAACTCCATCTATGCCTCTTCCTACTCCTCCTTGGCACCCCACTAAGGCTATACCCCCTTAGATTTCCAGTTATCTTTTCACCTTGTCCTGGGAAGATGAACTCACTTCTGGTGGCTTCACTTAGACCCCTGGGCCTGATACTCTTGATTCTCTCCCTTTCGTTCCCTGGCTGAGCTCAGAGGTATAAGTTCTCCCAGGCAATTGATTCGGTGTCCCAAGGCAGATGGTACAAGTGCAGCCATATGGAGGAAAAGCCACAGTGACCATCAGTACCAAACCATAGATGACTAAATCCATGGCAGAGATAAATTAGTTGCTGCCCACTACATACAAAGTGTGGCTAGAGAATAAAAGACCCACTGCTACCCCCCAAGGAAAGTGTGTAGTTCTGCTGTGCCCCGGGCTAGTTTGGCCCTGTCTTGTATCTACTAAGGATGCTGCATTTGATTCTTTCATGAAAAAGATTCCAGAACAGCCTTCCACAAAGCAGGGGGGGGGTTCATGGAAGCAAAAATGGTTTTCTATTGAGCTTAGATGAAAGAGTTATTCCTGCATCAGGGTACTTTTAAATTTCAGGGCAAGGCACAGCCTAGGGGTCAGCTCTGTTTGGAACATATGACACAGACAAGATATTTTGTTATGAAGAGCATGTCATCACATGTGTGAACTCCTCTCATCCTGCCCCCCGCCCAGTGGGTTTTTAGAAAGATGTGATCAGGGCTGTTCTTTGTTCTGGTCTCATTTTGTGTATGGTAAGCACCAACTAGAGGTTTCTGAAGAACCAGTTCATTTCACCTTAACCTTTGTGATGAAGTGACTTTTAATATTTTCTTCTAAACATTTATCTGATTTCTCTTACAGTGAAATGGGTCACAAGGTCATTTCCAATAAAGTAGAATGTGCTGGAGAAATGTTGAGTTCCTTGATTAAAACTATTTTCCATTCACCTAAACTTTGAGTGTTTTGTGGAAAAAATTTCTTTATTAAAATAAAAAAGAGAAAATAATGTAATGCAGGAATGCTGAAAAAGAAATAAATTTGATCTTCAACTATTTGAGATTAAAAACACATTCATTTAAGATATAGAGAGCTTTCCAATTTCAGAAAAATCAATTAAAATGTCCCAAGTAGGCTATAGATATGCATGTATAAGATTTGCATGTTAAATATTTAGAGTTCTTCCACAGAAATACGATTAGAATGCATGGCATCATTGCCACCCTTTGCCTCTAAAGTATTCATCCTCCTTATTGCCTAAAATCTGTACTAACTGACGGAGAAGCAGCCACACTGACATTCTGCTTTCCACATTGCTCTTTTCAAATGGCACTGTACTCCTCGGTGCTTCTGGTCCACTCCACAAAGATGTAGTAGGAAGAGTAGGTCTTTGGGTACCACAGTTAGCCAGACCAAACTGATGGCATCAACCTCTGAACTCTATGGGTTTGGACAAGTATTCTTCTCTGAGACTTGGCTTTCTTTGGGTGTAACCATACTACACTGCTAGATTATTACTAAAGTAAAAATAACAATTGTTAATAATTTACATGGGAGTCACTAGTGGAAAACAGGCAATCATTTTATTTTCTCGTTGTTTATTACTTTAGTCAACTCATCTTCTGCTTTTTCTCTCTTCTTGGAAGCACCTAGAATTAAAATATTACCTTTGTCTGTGGCATTCTGAATCTATATATAAATTGCAGTGGGGGATGGCTCACCTATAAAACTTGAAATTTCTAGAGAAAAGTCTCTCGTTTCCATAACTATATGTAAGCAATGCTTTTAGCCAGACATTTGCATCTAGTGATATGACAATCAAGGATCATTTCCTTTCTAGGACAAAGACATGCTCGGAATGCACTCAAGTCAGTTCTTCATCTGGTTTATCCCCAGTTTCTTCCGTATTTCCCCAATCTTTCAACAATTCACTAAAAGAAATTAAACCGAATACTAAATGGCTCAGGGTAATTTCCATCAAATATGATTTATTTAGCAATCCTGGGTAGTAGGAAATACAGAGTGTTACAGCATAATAAAAACACAAGAATTGTAGGCTGTCATGTGAAAAATGCAAAGTTATGGTTAAATGAAAAGACTGATGAACTTGCGAGTGAAGGGTCAGTAGCTGTGACTGATAACGCAAAGCAGATCCAGCAGCCTACGGAGGGAGATAGTCCCGTCTCACAGTGTGGGCTCACACACCACTACCTGCAGAGGGACAGCACATGGGACCTTCAGTCTGACTCCTGCTTATTAGTGTGCAGTAGGAGTGGTCCTCCAGAGAGAACGAGGAAGGAAGGAGTGCGGAAGGCCCAAGGCAGAATAGGAAACATGGTAGGGAGAGTGGAGATAGGAAGACAGAGAAGTGGGGAGAAGAGCAAGTGTGCCAGGCAGTGTGACGGCTCTGAAGAAGCTTCTCTCCCCAAGTCCCCCTGCAAGTCAGTCACAGCGCTCTGTAAGTCACTTTGACAATGTGGGTAGCACACACACTGACCAATGGGCATATTCCTCCATGTAGATTAAGAGATTAAAGGAACAAAGTGGATGTGTTTTCTATGCCACGAGGGGAGCAGGGTTACAATTTATTCTTCCCTCCAGAGATTCTAGCTTTGCTTAAAGACAACTGGCTCAATTAGGAACAAGAGTAATTAGATTTCTCAGACTTTCAGATTCTACTGTAAAAGCAGAATATTTTCTAGGTGGCAAATATATCAATTTTTAAAAAAGAAGACATTAAGAGCAATAGTTACAGTTTCTCCATAAATAGAAATAAAAAGTCCATTTTAAAGGATAAAGGCTACCATGATGCACATATTTTTCTATAAATCTTCTCAACACATTATTATAGATCAATTTTTACTGCTGACGTTTAAAATATCCATTACATTATAACGCCTATGATACAATTCAATTATTTAGCTGTGCTCGGCACAAAATTTGGACAATACTAACACTAAGAGTCTAATTCACAGAACATTCAAAAGCATTTTACACACTCTACACACAAATATATCTTAAGTTACAATAATGCATACTAAATATGCATAGAGAATATGGCTTACACATTAATATAGATCTAGGTTGTGAGTTATAAAGACCCTCACTACTTAGGCTTAGAAGCTTCTGGTCAGGTCCTTCTCTGAAATATTGCTTAGCCTTGTGGAACCTGGGGAAATGCCGGTGCAAGAAGCAACTCATTAGGATGGGCAAACCCGTCTGCGCATCATTTAATTGACAGTTACTCTTGATTCTTTCCATCCAATTTCCACCGTTCATGAAGCTCACAATCCAGGAAGGGTATGGACAATGAGAAACTACAACATCCTATCGGGCTTGACTGTTCTTGTTAGCTGAAAACAAGTGAAGGCCCTTAGGGCAAGGAAAGGCTTCACACATGCTCAGGTAAAACATGGCCAAGAAGCAGAGCCACAGAGGGCAGCAGTTCATTTCTGTTCAGCAAAATTAAAAAGTCACATCAAATAATGTAAGCTATATGGAAAAGCATGAGTTTCCATTTCCATATACACCTCTGAGCATGAGTATACACACCTATAGCACACACGCACACGCACACACACACACACACACACACACACACTCTCTCTCTCTCTCTCTCTCTCTCTCTCTCTCTCTCTCTCTCTCTCTCTCTCTCCTCTTATCCATTGGCCTGTAATGTATTTTTATATTCTATTGGGATCAAATCCCAGAAGGGAAACTCTGTCTTCCCTTCAAGTGCCTGTCTCCTGCCACGACTGATGCTCCCTGTTACTGTGGACCTAGAGCAAGCTGTGACCTGCAATGTGACCACACACATGGGGTACCCATTAGTGCTTTAAAAAGCACAAGGATAGTAACAGGATGATCTTCAGTCTTCAGGGGAAGACAGCACTGTCGCTTCCCAGCTGGAGATACAGTGCGGGGTACATCCAGTCACTGTGTGGCAGCTGTCGTGGTCAGTTGCTGCTGGGACTTCACAAACAACCGAGCAACCACGATTCTCCTGTTCCCATGCCTTTAAAAGAAGACAGTCTTACCACACCAGCCTTGCAAGGAAACCCCATTTTACATCATTTTGGTTTGGTTTTGACTTGGTTCTCCGTTTAAACTGTAGCAGCACACTGAGTGACACCGAGCAAGAAGTACGTTGGGAAACCGTTCGCCTTCCGCACAAGTTGAAAGTGATAAAAGTTTGAAACTGTTCGACTTTCAGTCTTAAAAGATTTCTTCTCTGGCTTGATTGAAGATGACTGAATTATGGATGGAAAACAGTGGCAGAAACAGTGGCCAGAATCCTAGTCACAATTCACGGGTACTTCTTTGCTCAGTTATTAGACTGAAATTTATACTCTTATTCCTTACAGAGAAGTCCACTAAAATGGCTTGAGCCAATGTATGTTCAAAGAAGAGACTATAATTTTTTTTAGAAAGTCAAGGACTTTTCATGAGTTTTGTGCTGCTTTCGTTTCCCTGAAATAAAAATCAAATGAACATGAGATCAGAGAAGGGATGAGAAGTTAGGCTTGGTAGATGTTGGCTAGAAGAAACAAAATCTCAGATCACAGAAATAAACTCAGGAAATACAGTTACAAGTTACAGTAAATAATAATGTACTGTATTCTTGAAAAATGCTGAGGGTAGCTTTTTCCCAGCCACCAAAGAGCGACAAGTGTAGCTGGGTTATACATTTAGTATTTAGTTCAATGTAATCATTCCATGAAGACTATAGACTTCAAAACAAGTTACATGAAATAAATACACATTTGATGAACTAAAAATAAATCAGGGAAAAATAGAGAGCTTCATTTAATCTATGTAGGTGTCAGCTACTGAGTTGCAGTTTCACATAGGATTATACACTCTACCAGAAATAAGAGATTTACCATTCTGAATAGTAATGGATTTATCCGAATTATAATTCCTTCCGAGATTTGTTCTGTAGACATATGTGTCTGCAGAGGGTCTTCCCATACACTGAGCAGTCGTTTCAGGGAACACACTGTTGGCTTGCATTCCCTACATACGTTTTGGGAAAACGTTCATAAATATTGCAGACCTGTACCATAAACATTTATAAAATGCTGACCCAAAGGTTTTCAGTCTTTTTTTGTGTGTGCATGTGGTGATATATAATAAACACTGGGTTGCAAATATCTTACAGGAAAAAAGTCTTGCTTTTTTTAACAGGAAAAATTATGCTTTATTTGTTTTTTATGATAGCTACATCCCAAAAGAACTTTTGTTACTTAAAACATCTATAATAGTCTACTGTGTTTGTTTTCTTTCTTTCTTTCTTCCTTTCTTTCTTTTTTTGGTTTTTTGAGACAGGGTTTCTCTGTAGCTTTGGATCCTGTTCTGGAACTAGCTCTTGTAGACCAGGCTAGTGTCGAACTCACAGAGATCCGCCTGCCTCTGCCTCCTGAGTGCTGGGATTAAAGGCGTGGGCCACCACCGCCTGGCTTGTTTGTTTTCTTGAAAATATAATTTAAAGGTTCTCTCAGGTATCAGCAGGACCCAATGATTCATTTTTTAAAATAATACTTTTATTTTATTAATTCTTTGAATGCAATGTTTTTAGACCATATTCACCTTAAAAGGCCAGGATCTCTAGAGATAAAAGATGTGTATTCTGTGTGGAAAGTGTGGAGAATCATTATAACTGTTACTATGAATGTTAAATATAGAAATGCTAAAGAGCCACTTGGTGATTTGATTTATTTCAAGTCTTCATGTATAAAACAGGAATTACAACCATCATGGGATGCTTGACATAACACATAAGATTTTCACCAGTGAGAGTCTTTGCACAAATATTGAAGAATTTATCTTAAAAGCCAAATCACATTTTAACTCTTTCAAAGCAGTGTCAGAAGAGGCAATGACAACATCTCACAGGTGGGGCATGTCATCTTCAGCATTTTCCCTGGCCCCAATTACTCCTTATAACTGACACCAATGCCTTATAACACTTGGGATTTGTTTCATATGCAATTTCTTCTAAACTTTAAGATATCTGTATTATATACACCACCCTTTTTAATTTCCTGTTTCTTACGTGTCCTTCCAAGGCAATAATTCTTTTCTAAAGGTCATTAATATTAGTATATAATCTCCTTAAAACTTCATATTTCTACAGCATCATTCCTAGAGTTATCAATTTGGCAGACTGAAAGCAAGTCCTATAGGCCATTTCTATAAACAAGTACCGTCATTGTCCATAGATTTCTACCAAACATGATATTTGTGTTTACCATCAGGAACACAGTCACATTTCTGGTATAAAATAAAAATAGAAATCAGCATCTAAATAGTTCCCATATGTCATACTAAAATTAAATCTATATCTTCTCCCACTGTAGGGATTTCTTTGCTGGAATCTTCTTCACAAACCCTATAAAATTTTGCTTATTATCCTTAAGGTATTAAGACTCTAATCTCAGTAAATAAAAATTGTGATGAAGATTTTTAAAATCTAGTTGATAAAAAAAAATCTCTAAAACCCCAGAAGAATATTTAAATGAGGTCCTGTGTCTCTAATGGTGTTAGAAATTAGGTTTTGCTGTCTACAAAGTAAGATTACCTCTTATGTTTAAAACAACTGAACTCTTAAAGTTTGTTCAGACTTATGGATGGGTGTCAGCACGGTTTTCTTCAGCATTTCCTAAGTCTTCTGAGTTCTTATGAAGATCAAGCTCACCTAAAACATCAAACAAACGGGTAAGGCAAAATTATCCTGGGGGGGTGGGAAGAGCTTACGTGCCAGCTGATAACACTTTGGGAGGCGTTAAAGACTGGACTTTACAATGCATTTTTAGTGCATTTCTCCAAAGATGTGCTCATTATTTTCAACTTGTAGGTTTACAGAGTACAACATGTCTTCCAATGGTTACTTAACCTTTGAAAATGTAGCGTAGTCTGAGAACACAGAAATGAAATCCGTGAGAGAAGCATTTATTAAATCACACACAGAACTGCATTGTTTTCATGGGTATTTCTTTTACTGAAACTAAGTTTAAATAAATGCTAATGAGCCATGTCTTTAACCACTTACTGACTAGCTGCTATGAATTTAAAACCGATTAAATGGATATGAGAGACTAGTGACATTTCAGATAAAGAAGTCTACCCAAACAAATTTTTGAAATTTATCGTCTTAGAACTTTATATAAACTCCAGCTTTATATAAACCATGAAGATAAGGAAAGTATTAGTTTGCAAACTATCCCAGTGCTTCTTAATACACTGAAGAGAATCAATTAAAAATTAAACTATAAAGTTTGAGATAAACATAAATGGATCCCCAAGTACCTCCCAGACCAGCACTAGAGCAGTACCATTTACACTCATTAGACAGGGCAGGCATGTAGGCTGACTCTTTATTCTGAGAACACACAGGTGATGTATCCAGATACTTCTCACTAAGAAGGACCCTGGCTGGATACTTCACCCCAGTCTATCCACAGAACAAGAACAGTTGGCTGCCTAACATCCTCCCAGAAATTTGCCACTATATTTCCAGCTCTTGTTATATAAAAAATGTTCACACGTAACCCTCTCAATGCATTTGCTCCCATAAAGCACTTGAGGAAAGTCCCTGTCTTCTCTCCATTGGCTCACTTAACTATTCACTCTCTTGGGTAAGATTAGATTCCCAGTGTACCCTGAGCTGCAAACTCTCTCCATTGATTTGGAGGAGGAGGAAGCAATTCTATAACTCCATTATAGAGATCTCTTGCATGGAATTTTCTTCATAAACCCATTTCTATTTTCAGCAATTTAATATTTCATGTATTTAAACTGACACTAAAAGGTTTATAACTGGGTTCCGAATCTTCTTTGACATTGTTCCTCATGGCTTCCTTTGCTCTCTGACATTTATAATCTTGAAGCCTTGATTTAAACTTCAGACTTAATATTCTGCTATTTAAGAGCAGATTAGAAAATAACAAAACTGACTTTACTAGAAAAGAAGAAACGACAGTTAAAAGAATGTGCAGACTTAAAAGAAAGTGACATAAATATTTATCTCATAAGAAATTGGAGAGAACATTTTACAATGTGTAAGGACACTAAAGTCTACTTTTCCAAATAATCTTATCTCTAGAGAAATCTTATCAGTAAGGAAAGATGGAAGAGGGATCAAATAATAGAAACAATGTAGCAATTTAAAAAAATCTCAAATGATGTGCAAATAACATCTTAGAGACATTCTATGTGTGCAATTAGAAAAATAATAAGTAAGTACTATGACCAAGTCCATACTTTGGCAGCACCAAAGGAGTATCCTTTTTCCAAACTGTAAGGTTCTGGTGTTTACACACACACACACACACACACACACACACACACACACACACCACTGCCAAGTGATTTCATAGAAGCTTGGCTGCTTGTGAAAATTAGTGGTCTCATTCATTTTTAGTTGCATAACCCTGTGTAATTCACTTGGATATTTCATCTGTAAGTCACTCTTAGGAATATACTTTGGCATTATCCTTTCAGGAAGAAAGAAATGCCTGGGGAGCATTCGTTCCCTCAGAGATAATTTTAGATAACCTTCTCAAGTGAAGGCTGGTCTATGTAAAAGATCTGGGAAACCATCCATAGACTCAAAGCTTACAGACTTTTTAATATGATCTGGCCCATCCTTATAGTCTGACCAAATGTGTATACTTGCTTTTAAAATAAAATGTATGTAGATGGAAGTTTCTGTCCTGCCTGGTCCCCCAGCCATTCAGTCCCAAATAAACAAACCATTTAGAAATGCTGTGGGACAATGCTCTTATACACTGTTAAGTTTTTTCACTCGCATTAGTTTAATAAAATGCTGATTGTCCAGTAGTCAGGCAGAAAGTATAGGTGAGGCAACCAGACTAAGAGAATTCTGGGAAGGGGAAAGGCAGAGAGTCAGCCACCAGCCAGACACAGAGGAAGCAGGATGAGAATGCTGCACTGAGAAAAGGTACCAAGCCATGTGGCTAAACGTAGACAAGAATTGTGGGTTAATTTTTAAGAGCTAGTTAGTAATAAGCCTGAGCAAAGGGTCAAACAGTTTATAATTAACATAAGACTCTATGTGTTTCTTTGGGACTGAACAGCTGCCAAACTGGGTGGGACAGAAACTTCCATCTACAAATGGTGCCCAAAAGTTTGGCAGGAATTTTCACATAAAGCCTGAGAAAGGTTAACAAAACGACTCTAGACAAGAACAGAGCTAAGCTCAGCCTCTTGGTAACTGTCTCTTTCCAGTAGGATCTGTTTACTGGAGACAAGCAGAGATGTGACTCCTTTAAGAGAGGCTTCCTAACTCAGCTTTAGTCTCAAAAACCTCACAACTCTTTTAAGAGGCCCATAAACACACATAATGGTGTTTATGAGTAGTCAGCAGCAGCTCCTTGGTAGTGGCAGAGACCTTGAAAATCCACAGAATTGTGGCAATAAACATAGCTCTGACTAGCACCTCTGCAATGAAACTAGACTCTCAGAAAGCTAAGGAATGGGTGCAGCCAGCTACCAAAGCCACAGCTTTAATCCTGGCCATGCTGCTTAGCAGATTTAAGACTAATGTGCTCAGAAAAAGATAGAGATATATAGTAAAGACATATTCAGATGGAAAGAAACTCTAAACAGTTGCAGTGTAGCTTTAGGAGCTAGTTGATAATAAGCCTGAGCTAATAGGCCAAACAGTTTATAATTAACATAAGACTCTATGTGTTTCTTTGGGACTGAACAGCTGCCACACTGGGTGGGACAGAAACTTCCATCTACAAATATACAAATGAAATACATATAATTCAGAAAGAATTCCATTTACACTACAATATCAGCATAGTAAGGGAACATAGTGACACAGTGATACTACATGTTCCTCTTTGGCAATTCTGTGAATGAAAAGGACTAACTGTAGTTCTACTCTATAGGTGATGTTGAAGTAATAATGGCATCAAACTAAATTTCAGGATACTTCATTAAATATATTATGAAAATATTTATGATTTATAGTTAAGACAAAGCTGTCACTAATATTTACATACAATGTAGCCTACAAATGGCATGCATGATAATTTAAGTTTAAAGCTAGGAAAAATAATATATAAGATTCAAATTATAAAATAATCTATAAAATTCTGTAAGTAACTTTAGGTTAAAATATTTTCTCTGTAGAGATACCCTTCATGGGTTGATCAAACTATTTCCAAAAGCCACAGGTTACTAAACAAATTTTCCAATGTTCAGGTTACCCTTGAGGTGTTGGTCAGAGAAGTTCTTAAACAATTCAGGTAATTGTCAGTGCTGTTAATTTCCCAACAGAACTAGATTGTATGACCTTATTGATGAAGATGGAAAAGAAGAGCAGTAACCGAGATGGTGGCTCCTTCTTTACCAGACAATGTTCATGGTACTAAAAGATTCAGGGTAGGCTGAGGATGGAAAAGAATCATCAACACTCTATTCACCCGTGGACCCTGGGTGCTACACTACCAATGGCCAGGCAAGGTGCAATAGTGGCCACTTATCATCATGGTAAAAGCATCTTATGACTATAATTAAGATGCACACCACAGAAGTGAAGTAAGTAGATCCTGGGGGAACCCAGAGTAGTTAATAGATCCACACTAGGACATCATTCGTGGAAGGCAGTAGGAAGTGGGGTCACATCTCATTAGAGAGAGCAGACCACTGAGCTGTGCCCTGGAAAGACTTGCATTTTCCCAGCTTCCTGTCTTTATTACTAGGCATGACGTCATCAGACTGCCAGATGCATCGATTAATTCACTGTGTAAGTCACTCTTAGGCATAGAATTTGACATCATCCTTTCAGGAAGGAGGGAATGGCTGGGAGCTTTCATTCCTCCAATGATAATTTTAAATAACTTTCTCAGTAAGGCTGTGCTATGTCAAAGAACTTGGAAACCATCCATGGAATCAAAGGTTTTGGGCTTTTCTAACATGATCTGGCCCTTCCTTATAGTCTGACCAATTGTGTGTTCTTCTTTTTAAAATAAAATATTAAAATAAAATATATATAATTCAGAAAGAATTCCATTTACACTAGAATACAATATCAGTGTGGTGAGGGAATATAATGACACACTGTGGTACTAGATGTACATCTTTGATATTCTGTGAATGGCAAGGACTGCATATACTACTACCATGTATTTTGTGTTACCTCAGCCCAAAGTAAAAATTTGATTGACCTTGGGCTAAAATTGTTGAAATAATGGCTCAATAAATTTTTCCTCTTCTTTCTTGTATGGGAGTGAAACACTGACTGACAAAGAAAACTGGTATCAGAGAAGGGGAGCCAGAGTTTTGACTATTCCTAACAATGTGAGTTAGAAGAGTTTAGGGTTTGTAAGGGTGAGTTTGGAACAGTGCACAACTATGAGATGGAAAAGATCTACAGTGCTGTAGGCAGACATCAGCAAGAGATTCCAATGAGAGAATTTGGAAGATAAAATGCCCACAGGAATGAAGAACTTAAAGATTACTCAGGAACTTTCAGAGGAAAATGAACATTCTTTGGTGAATTGTAATGGCGCCCACTCATGCTACACTGTGAAGAATTTGTCTGCATTCTGGCCATGACCTAAGATTTTGTACAAAACTAACTTTAAAAATGGACAGAAGAAATTTCAGTGCAGTTAGACTGTAGTTTAAAGGTTGCTCGCTGCTTTTGGCCACTTTACAATGAAAGTTAGAAACAAAAAACAAATTTGAAGGTTGATAAAAACTTGAAAATTTCCCAGAAAATGAATGTGTTCAAAGTTGAGATCAAGGTAAATGTGGTTGGTAAAGAGACAGTAAAACAAGAAAGTAGCCAAAGAGCTTGGGCTGTAACTGAGAGGCTGATTGCAGGACTAACATATACAAGGCCCTAGAGCCAATCCTCAGTCATGAAAAATTAAGAGAAAGGAGAAATAAGGAAAAAGGAGAAAGAGGAGAGATAAGAATAGCAATAAGAGTAGCAGTAAGCCACCACTACCGAATACTGAGGCAATAGAATAAGATTGGTTTCTTGAGGATATTTTGAGCAAGGTCAAAGATCTAAAGGCATAAACTTAATTGAAAATTTTATTGAACACCATAGAGTGTTCTTCTAGCATGTGGTGACCTAGGGAAGCATTTCACCTGGCTCATCACTCAGGTACTCAGAACCGTCTGCAGACATAGTTCATGGGACCCTAGCTACTTCCTAGCTGATAGCAAATCTCTGTATCATTCATATGTTGATAGCTTTGCAGGAATGAAGAATAAAGGAGATTAGGAATCACGGAGGATTGGCAAGTGAATACAGTGTATAGCATGGTTGGAGTCCTTAGGTGCTAACTCTAATGTGTGGAGCTGTGAGAATGAAGATCAACATGCTTTGAAGACTCCAGGAAGTTCGATATGTTAATAACATGAAACATATACTGATATGTCAATAACATGAAACAGATGCTAAGGCAAGTTTTAGGCAGTTAGTGGAGCCAGTTCCAAAGAGAGGCCAGTGATGTGGGAGTCCCCTCTGTATGCTACAATTACCATTAATGAATAAAGAAACTGTTTTGGACCTATAGCAGTGCTGAACTCAGGTAGGTGGGGAAAACTAAACTGAATGCTGGGAGAAACAAGGGCAGAGTCAGTTAGAAGCCATGTAGCCCACTGGAGACAGACGCTGAGAACTTTAGCTGGTAAGCCACAGCCACATGGCGATATACAAATTAATAGAAATGGGTTAAATTAATATGTAAGAGTTAGACAATAAGAAGCTAGAGCTAATGGGCCAAGCAGTGATTTAATTAATACAGTTTATGTGTGATTATTTCGGGGCTAAGCAGCTGGGAACAAACTAGCGGCCTCCTTACTACAGGTCAAATTACCAAGGGTATAAGAACAGAGCTTTACATATATCAATATGTACCTCAGAAACCACATATAGAGCTATAAAATTCAGCAGTTTTCCTATTGAGTTTTGGTTATAGCCCTCTCTTTTTCTATTCACAATTCATCATTCTTTGGAGTGACAATATTTACTCAATGTCATTGTATATTGAGAGTATATAAGCTTCTTTCTAAACTTCATAAGAACTAATGGCAAAGTTTACCCTGACTCTCTAAGAAGACCCAGTCAGGGGCTGAACACCTAAAATTGAGCCAAAATGAATCTTCCTCTGATGTTATTTTCTCCAAAATCTTGTCAAAGAGATGAGGAACCTGACTAACACAAATACGTCACTTGATAAACTGTTAAGATTCAACTCAATTAATTGCCAAATGGTCTTAATATTGAGTTCTGGATGGTAACCAAGACTATTGTCAATAGCCTGTAATATTTGAGGGTCTACAAGAGTCCATTGACCAAAAACTCAAAAAGAGGTAAATCTTCCCTAGTTGTAGGGTTTTATTTGACAACATGTGGTGTCTAATTGGAGCATTGCCTGTGTTATATGGTACCTCCATTGAAACTCATTTTGTATGTGTATGTGTGTATATTTTAGGTAACTTCCATAGTAGTAAGTTTCCATAAGGCTTCTCAGAAGGGCTTTAGTGTTAGTTGTCCCTTCTCCATATCCTCTTCTACCCACCCCTGCCTTTGATCCTTCCTCTTTATGCCTTTATATCACTGTGCCCTGTCTCCCCTCTTTGGAAAGGTTCTTCTCCCCATAGCTCCTTACTATTTTCCTAACCTCTGCAGGTATTTCAAACAAAAGACGTATCTAGAGCAGCAAGGCTACCATCTACACATGAGAGAGAGCATGTGAGGTCCGTGTTCCTGGGCCTGGTTTTCCACAATAATGATAATTGTTTCCAGTTCCATCCATTTACCTGCAAGTTTCATCATTTCATTTTTCTGAACACTGGTATATCATCTCTGTGCAAATGCATCACATTTTCGTTATCCTTATATTCATCAGTGTAGGACATCTGCACTGTTTCCATTACCCGGCTAACCGAGCAGCAAGGGACATTTGTGAGCAAGTATCTGTCTATCTCTGTAGTCCTTTGGCAATATGCCCCAAAGTTGTATAGCTTGATTACATAGTAGGTCTCTTTCACGATTTCCATAACTCCCACAGCAGCTGTCCATATGGATTCACAGAGATTCTGCTAGTGTGAACAAGCTCAAGCCAGAAAAATATCCCAGCGTGGGAGAAGGGAGGTTGACACAAAGTCCCACCCTTAGCCTAGAGTTACGGCCATTTGATAGCAGCTGGGAGAATCAGTTTTCTTTAAGGGTGTGATTCTCTGGTAGGTCAGCTATGCTCCCGAGAAGACTCCACACCCAGGAATGTTTGGAAATCACGTATTGGACTGGATACTTTATTTTTTATCAGAATAATGATAGATAAAATTCGAGTCTGAAAGTTGTGCTAATTTTTTATCTTTATCTTTTATAGGCAGAACAGTTGCTCATGTTACTAGTTTATATCCATTCATCTAAATTAGTTTCAGGAATTGAAACTTGGAAATAAAAATGTGCAAAGGGAGGAAACATTTTGGCTGTGCTGGAAATACTCTGAGGAACTGAATTTTCTATTTAAATTTTAGTTTGATAAATAAGCAGAAACATTCAATTGTTTTTTATTTAAAAAATGCTCAATTATATCAATGTAGCAATCTACTTCTATGTCCAAGCAGAGACTGGAGAATATAACTAAGCTTGGTTTGTAACAGACAATCCTGAAAAAAAATCATGGATTTGACCTATTCTAAATAGGAGCCGTGGAGTCACATTCTCCTCCATATGCAGAAGGGCTGGAAATGTGTGTGTGTGTGTGCATGTGGGAAACATAGGAATCACATCTTTAATATAAAAGGCATAGCAGAATTACGCAAACTTAATTGAGCAAATTTGCCTATTTGCTGCCATTTCTGTTCATTTTAAAAGTAAAAAAAAATGAGGGTTTTGATTTCAGAATGGCACTTCATATCACAACATTACTATCGTAAGGAACCAGTTTCCAAACTGCTATACTTACATAAGAATATAAAAGTCAATGATGAGTTGACATCTGTAACTTTACTAATTATCTACAACCTATGGTATTCAATTTTCCATAGATATCTGGGTTTGTGTATTTTAAAAATGCGTATGTGTGTGTATGTGTGCGCATGTTTGTGCCTTAGAGTTTCTGTTGCTGCACGAAATGTCACGACCAAAAGCAAGTTAGGGAGGAAAGGGTTTATTTAGCTCACACTTGCACACTGCTGTTCATCACCAAGGGAAATCAGGACAGAAACCTGGAGGCAGGAGCTGATGCAGAGGACATGGGGGGGGCGGTTACTGCTTGCTTTCCCTGGCTTGCTCAGCCTGCTTTCTTATAGAACCTAGGACCACCATCCTGGAAACAGAACTACCCATAATGGCCTGGGCCCTCCATCGATCACTAAGAAAGAAAATGCCTTATAGGTCGATCGCATGGAGGTGTTTTCAACTGAGGCTCCTTCCTCTTTGATGACTTTAGTTTTGTCAAGTTGACACAAAACTAGTCAGTATATGTGCACGTGCGTGTGTGTATGCATGCATGCATGCGTGTGTGTGTGTGTGTGTGTGTGTGTATTTACTTGTGACAGGGAAAGTAGAGGTCACAAAACAACTAACAGAAGTCAGTATATGGGTTCTGGGGATCAAACTTGAGTCTTCATGCTTGGCAGCAAGTGCTCTTACTCACTGAGTCATCTGACCAGTCCTAGGTCCATGTATTTAAAGGGAAACTCCCAGGTGAGTATAATAATGATATAGTTAAATTCAGAAATGTTTATGAGTAGCTAATACATGATAGCCTTCCTATCTTAGGTTCTTGATGAAATCTACTTTACTTTAGCACAAATGCATCAATATGTCTTAACTTATTAAATCATGGGAAATCTGGGCAAGAAAAGGCACAAAACCATGAGCTGGTAAGAGTGACATGCTAAGATTGGTAATCACAGCAACAGCACAGACAGAAGTCACAGAGGATGTTCATTGTTTGCCAAGTCTGTGCTTAGTGAGGCACACTTCTTACCCCTTAATCATCAATTTCATTTTGCCCAAAGTCTCATCCATGTGGGCCATATCTGAGCCTTCCACTCCAGAGCTACCCACTGCTTCACAAACCTGAAGATGCTGCTTACACAGGCTGACTCCCGACCCAAAGGGGCTAATTGTATACTGCTTTGAAAGAGCAATAATATTGTTAATTGTCTGGGAAAAATATAAGTATAAAGTTTCAGGATGAGAAGTATGAAATGAATGTGATATTTTTCATTTCCACCCTAAGAAAATCTAAAAAGATTTTAAACTCAGTTCCCTGGGGATGAAAGAGCAGTTTGATAGCCAGAAATGAGAGCAGCGCTTTGTTAAAAACAAACAAATGCTTATATTTTTTGGTTGTGAGTCTTGCCTTTAATGGCTGAGCCATCTTGTACAGGCAAAGAAAAATTAAAAATACTTATGAAAACAGATAATGTAATGATACTAGGACATACACTTTTCTATTTTTATTCTTATATGAGGTTACTTATTGCCAGCCTCTAGTTCAATCTGTTATTTAAATTCAAATATATGAATTATTTGAATTATTGAATTCATGTGTGGGTCCATGTGTGTGTATTGATGTACAGACTCGAATGTAAATAATTATTGTAAACTATATTTTACAACTTTTTCCCTGGCTTTATTATATAAAATTTCTATTTGGTCATGGTTTAAACATATAGTTTAATGAAACATTTTTTTCTCTTTTTTTCAAATATCTGTGCTTTAGATGTAATTACCAGATGAAGGATTTCCCTTGTATTCTTGGTAGTTTTGTAATAAAAGCATGTAGAGTATAAAACAAACAAACAAATGAGTGATGGCAATGTGGACTGCTGTGTGCCTTAAACTGTGCACAGCTCAGAGGCACAAGTGACTCAGAGGCAGAAGCAGCTCCGCCATGCTAGCAGTGCATTGCACACGGCTCAGAGGCACAAGTGGCTCCGCCATGTTGGACTGGATGGAGCAAGCAGGCAGTACCTGTATTTGACCTGGGATTGTTGCAGCTTAGATTCTTAAGAACTTAGCATTTTAAAAACACAAAGCAAAAGTGTTCCTGTACATTGAAGAATTACAGATTCACAACAGGACAGATTCAGACATAAAAGACCTCTAAGTGGGCCACACTGTTGAAAAAAGGTACATAGTATGCTCAAAAGAGAAAAGAAAGAGTATAGAGAGATACTTAAAAGAAAAAAATGGGTAAAGTCTTTAAAGAGACAGAATACAGATAGTTATAGATAAAAAATAATAAAGAAAAATAAGCCATGTAACAATGGAAAATTCACGGAATGTCTGGATTATGTATTTTATTGTGTTTTCTTTAAATTTTTTGATTGTGAAGGAGCTAAATACAGAGAGACATTTCATTGTGTAGTCTGCTAAGCTAAACCAGCATGGATATTATAAAGGTATTATGACTTCAGAATTTGGGTCTAAGGATATGATGCTTTGGAAAAGAGGTTCTTCTTTTGTTTTCACAGAAGATGAGACCCTGTTGATTGCTTCTAGACCAATATGGTATGATAGATGACGCCCTCCTGAAAGGTCACCATGAATACCTTCAGAAAAATTACTTCACTTAACTGGTGACTGAGATGAACCTAGCACATAGGATACACCATGAAAGACCTGATTAACAGTGCCCCCATTAAGCATGAAGCAGTTTGGAGAGAAATAAATGTACCCATATTCCCAAATATTGTTTATAAGTGTTGTTTTACATTTAAAGAGGGATATGATATAGATATGAATAATTTGCATTGGTATAAATCTTGATTTATTGATACAAGTTTAAGGTCCATTTGTTATATGTATTTCTAATCTTGATTAAGCCTGGTCTACAGAGGGAGTTCCAGGACAAAGATATGCAGAGAACCTGTCTCAAAAAGCCAAAAGTTAAAAGTAAAAATAAAAGAAATAGAGGTTAAAATAAAGCCACGTAAAGATAAAAAATACACAGAGAACCTTGATACTGTATGTTATTGTGCTCTCTTTGAATTGTTTGAATGCTGAAGAAGGAATAACAGCTGCTAAAAGATATTTGCTTATAAATGCTCTTAATTAATCCAAGATAGGTATTTGAAAATACCTTGACTTCAAAATTGAAGTCAAAAGGTATACTTTGGAGAAGAGATTTTGCTTTTGTTTCTACCAGAAATGAGAGGCTGTGGATTCATTATGAGCTAAGAAAAATCAGGTTTGATCAAGGAAGACCACCTGAGAAATCTCCGGTAGGAACAGATGACCCAGATGTCAGAGTTCTACATCCAGAACAGATTCAAGATGCTGCCTGAGATGATCAAGTCCTGACTGAAGTATCCTGTGTAACTCTAAATTTTCTTTAGGTCCCCATAAGATTATCAGCACCCCCAACAAGCCGGAAGTAGTCTGGAATACTATGCCCACATTCCCCAAAATGGACTATGGTTATTTTCCTTTGTTTAAAAAAAAAGAGGGGGAAGTGGTGCAGGAGAATTGTCTGCATTCTGTCAATTATATTTTAAATAAACGCTGATTGGGTGATAGTCAGGAAGTATAGGCGGGAAAACCAGACAGGAAGTAGAGGTGGAACAATGAGAACAGGAGTATTCTGGGAAGAAGGAAGCTCTTTCTGCAGTCCTACCCAGACCACTGAAAACGCAGGATGTGACCTGCCCTGCTGAAAAAGGTACTGAGCCATGTGGCTAACATAGATAAGAATAATGGGTTAATATAAGCTACAAGAACTAATAAGAAGCCTGAGCTAATGGGCCAATCAGTTTATAATCTTCTGGAGACCTCTATGTGATTTTCTTTGGGGCTAAACAGCTGTGGGAACTGGGTAGGACAGAAACCCCCAACAAGCATGCCCTTCACGTTCCAAAGAAACAAATAAACAAAACTAAAACAAACCCCCAGGATTCTCTTTTCACTGACATTCCTCGCTATAAACACTATAGTACAAGTAAGCTAGAAAGTACTTAAGAAACTAACAAACAAAAATACAAGACTCACACAAGTCCTGTGCCTTCTGAGAATGTCATAGTAAAGAGACAAAGAAATGCTAACATGAAGAGCAGTTTTCACAAGACTCACCTTGCTAGAAGTTAGTCCTTAATGTTGAAACCCATACATCTCTGCTTCTCTATACCCAAGAAAGAAAAACGTGCAAATGCTCTCATTTTGTTTTGACAAATTCTTCAATCCTCCACTCAGACTGGATCACCTGTTGCAGACCTCCATGATCTGAAGAGGTAACATTGCGTGTTCCTAACTTGGGAGGTGGAGATTAGGAAATTGTATGTGTCGATTTCCCCCAAATTTTAGTGTTTTTTTCCTTCCTCTCCTTCTTCTTTTTTTAAAAATGTTTTCTTTATTATTTATTATATATACAGTATTCTGCCTGCATGTACACCTGCAGGCCAGAAGAGGGCATCAGATCTCATTACAGATGGTTGTGAGCCACCATGTGGTTGCTGGTAATTGAACTCAGGACCTTTGGAAGAGCAGTCAGTGATCCTAACCTTTGAGCCATCTCTCCAGCCCCCCATCTTCTTTCATTTATCTTGTGAGAGCTAAAATCACATGTAGTCATTATGAAACTGGGATACACAATGCTTAGCAGATGTTTATCATGGAAGAAAACCTCAGCACACCCTGGTGGAATACCTGATCCTAACTCTAACAGCTGCCAGATGGACCTCGTGCTAGTTTGTAAATGTTGCTTGACAGATTCACACATGGCATGGAATTGAAACGATAGAGTGTCGCCCAAAGTTTTGCTTTTATAGCAGTTGCTTCTATTAACTTTGTTTAATGTCATCAAATCTTAGAATATTTAGAAGGTTGGAACCTAGGTATGTGAGTCCTCTGATGATCCAAGAGAGAAAGTTGTCCTATCCCTCCAGCTACCCTACAGTTAGCTGAGGAAAATTCTTGTGCTTTTGTCACACTCCTCCTGTGCCATTTGTTTTTCTCTGGTGTACAGATTCTTATCTCACTTTGCTGACTATGGGGAGGGATTAATGGAAAGGATGTGTGAAGAGCATCCTCCAATTGCAGTTTTTGAAAGGAGTGATGGAAGAAATGGCTTCCCTTGTATGTTCATGTGTGCTCTTCCTTTTGCAATCTGTTGGCAAAGTCATGCTTTAAAATAAAAGCCCTTTAAGCAATGAGCCATGGAGTCATCTGTGGATGGAAACCATTACCAGAAATTAGTTATGGAATTGTCTGTGGGTCCCCAGTGAGGAATTCGTTACCTCTACATAGTCATGTAAAAGGGTTGCTCTCACGATGGAAGTGAAGTGACTTCAAATAAATTGTAGGTGTTGCACTGTATCTCCACCACACTACCATCAGAGTTATCGTCTTAATATTTATGCCCTGACATCTCTGGGTTTTCTATTTCTTGCATTTCTATCAGCTTCATCAAACATGGTGGGTGATGTGGGACCGGACTAAGTAAATCCTACTTCCAGAGTGGTAAACCGATGTCACTGAGTGATCCATGGCCTCTAGGTCTCATTAGCATCACAGAATATTCTAGATATCAATAACGATTAATACAAACCTCCCCAAAACACTTATCCCAGTTTTCAAGCTAAAGAAAGGGCCCATCTTACAGTTTTGATTTTGTTAGTTATCTTGTTATTGTTGTTGTTATACTGGGCACTGAGCTTAGGGCTTGGTGCACACTAGGCAAGTGTTCCACCACTAATAATGTTGAAAAAGAGTTTGGCTCCTCTTTTCAGGCTGAACTTGACTGTGCTTTGGAGGCCAGGCTGGGTTTTGAACTTGAGATTTTCCAGCCTCCGCTACAGAGTAGCTGGAAATCCAGGCTTGCACCACCCACCAGCCAGCTTTATACATTTTGTTTTTGAGACAGGGTCACACTACACACTCCTGGCTGCCCGGGAATGTGCTATGTAGAGGAGGCTGGACTTGAATTCATAGAGTTCTACTTGTCTCTGCTTCAAGGGCTGGCATTAAAGGTGTGAGCCACCATGTCTAGCCTAATTATGTCTTAGAAATGACATTGTGATGAGGTTGCAGCTTCAGATTCTTGAAGGTTTTCTCCATATCCCTTTTAAGGTTTATGTACTTAACTTCATTTGGAAAGAAACTACAGGTATTTGTTCCCCCTTTGCTTTGTACAAGTGATTTGGATAAGAAATAAAACAGAAATTAAATAAGTATGACAAACCTTCAAAGAAGTGAAGTTAGGATAACTGTAGTGTTTGTGATAAATAAAATTACATCTGTAGTTTAAGAGATCAAAACATAGTTGATAAAAATTCTTCCAGAATTTAATTTTCATGAAGCATTTGCTGGGTTATAAAGCTTCCCCTTTTAGAGGATGTAGGTCTACAGAAATCTTAAGATCATTTTCATGTGAGTCACGACCCCTTTGGGGTAGAACGACCTTTTCATAGGGTCTTCCCAAGACCTTCAAAAAACACAGAGATTCCCATTATGATTTATAACAGTACCTAAATTGTAGTTATGAAGTAGCAATGAAAATAATTTTACGGTTTGGGGTCACCGTAACATGAGGAACTGTGCTAAAAGATCTCAACATGAGGAAGGCTGAGAACCACTATGTTAAAGTGAAAATGAAGGACCCTCAATTCCTTAAAAGATTAATTTAGATGAATTCGTTTGCATCTTTACACATTAGACAGCTGTGTCCTTGGCTATCCCTCTTTGTAGACAACTGGATGGATCTGAGAGACATTTGGGAAAGATACTCATAAAGCTACCTTGGTAAGTCAAGGAAAGCTACTGGAGATGACTTGGTGTTGAGACACAGCAATCTGTGTGCCCGTTGGATGGAGCTGCACTCTTGCACACTCGTCCCGTGTTGACCATCAGCAAGAGTGTTTTCCCACAATGCACTTCAAGGAAGCCTTGCTTGAGCTCTACAAGGAGACTTGAGGTGTACGCAAGCCCACAAGAGTAAGTACCAGTGTAAAATCACAGGCCACCAAACATTTTACATACACTAATTCATACAGCATTTATCACGGATATTGAGACATACTTTTAAAATGACAGCTTCATAGTGATGAGGTCACAGTTCAGACTGAAATTGCTCAAAAATGTGTGACTATTACTGACAATAGCAAAATTCTAGATTTTAACCCTGTATTATGTTGTCTGCCTGAGTATAAGTTAACTTCTGTGATGCTTATGTCTTTCCTTAGTATACATAGATGTCTTATCTTTAGATTTAATATGATTGTATAACACAGTCATTTTTCCTTTAAGGCATAGAGTTAAATCATTGTAAGTGTAATATTTTATAGATTGTTATTCCATCACTACTCTTAGCTGATTAATTCTTAGGTTCCTTTAAATGCTCTGGTATAACTAAATATTAAGTTAGCTATGACAGAGTCACATTAAAAGAAAGTATTGAAAATCACTTGTTAAAATATATATATATATATATATATATATGAGAGTTTCTACTCCTGAAAGTGGTTCTCTGACCTCCACAGGCTCTGTCACTTGTAGCCACACATGTTACACACACACACACACACACACACACACCACACACACTAAAAATAATAAAATAAAACGCAATTGAAATATTTTAAGGGATTGTTTAAGACTAACTTAGCTAGTCTTTAAGTTCTGTGGTGGAAGATGATTCAAGACCCAACCCAAACTGTGTTAAGTCATTCTGCCCTGGCCATTCATTCTCATTAGAATATAAATTATAAACATTACTTGTATGATATTTTCCTTTTAATTTTCATGAAGTATTTCAATGATAGAGAGTAGTAAAGCCTTTTCAGAGGGAAGTGTTGGAATTTATATTAAAGATAAATTTCTGAAGTCTGTGCTTCCTTTCGGAAATTTTAGAAAATGCACTTTTGAAGTGAACTATCTCGGTCGTCTTACAGAAGACAGGACGAAATTACTGGTCAGTTGCTCAGAGAACATTTATTGCCACTCACTGCATCATCTCAGTCAACAAAGGTGTCAGAAAATCCTATTTGAACCAACATTTGAAGGCGCAAAGATGTTGGTCGGGCGAGGGCCGTCAGGAAATGCACAGCTGTTATGTCGGGGTTTCTGATGTCAATTTAGCAATCTGCAAAAACGCAGCCCCTTTCTTACTCAGGGCCAGGTGGACTTCCAGCAACAAGAGCAAAACTGCCAAGACTTTTGATCAAATTAGAGCTGTCAGCACACAGGAAGATTTACCTACTGATGGTTACTGAGGGGAAAACAGGCTGCTCCTGTGGATTTGATCTGAGCTCTGAAAAAAAAGGTACTTATTTTAACAATCTAGAGAAAGTGTGAAGGAATAATTTTTAAAAAAATAACCTGTGATTAGTTTTATAAATTAGTCACGCTTTTAGAGTCTACTGTAGTAAAATTATAAAACCAAATGCAATCAATATTTTCTTAATTTTCAGTATATTTTGCTTTTGCTACCGGAACCATTCATGACTCTTGTGTTTGTCAATGATGATCTTCAAATGATGTGAAAAAATAATTTTAATCAAATTTGGCTCAAGTAGACATCTTCAGAATCAAATAAGAGGTTATCATGAAAGACATTAGTTTTATGTACTAATGTTACTATACCTGTATTTGGAGATTAAATTATATAAAGAGATAATATTCTGTCCGAGAGCCACTTTGATGTGAGGAAGAACTTGTTCATTTTTACTATGAGAAAATCCTTTTCCCACTAATCTCACCTACTAATTCACACAAACAAGAGTCCTCACAGAAATCTAAAGCTATGGGAACTGATCTATTATATTGATTTCAACCCAACTTTCAGTAAGATATTTTGAGAAAGAGGTTGAGTACCCATTTATATTTTTTCATTATAGTATGCTGCTATAGAGTTCTATTTTAGTGTGTGATTATCATGATGTCTTCCATTATTTACTCTGCCTAATTTACATATTAAGATGTGTAATGAAGGGTTGGAGCTGTAGTTCAGTTTTTAAGAGCACTAATTGCTCTTACAGAGGACCCGGGTTTAATTCTTTGTACCCACATGGTAGCTCATAACTCTCTGTAATTCCAGTACCTTAGAATCCAAGGCCCTCTTCTGGCACCAGGCACACATGAAGTTCACAGGCATACATGCAGTCAAAACACCCATACACACAAAAACAAAATTAAAAATACCTGATAAATATGGATCCATATAATAAAATATAGTATATAGAGGATTAGGAGTTATGCATGCCTTCAGGCCTATTGGATATTGGAGCCTATTTTCTGTAGATGAAGGAGTGACTATATACCTAAAAATAGAAGGTTTAATTGGTGACTATTAAGTATCCACCGAAAGGCTGGATTGACAGCAGATGGCACTGGCTCACAAAGGTTCTAATGTCAAACATGGATCAGTCCATTGAGACCATTTCAGCAGTTGGTCAGACCCTACTCTAGTCTACTCTTGAGTTCATTGCTGAATGGTAGAAAGACCCTGTTGGAAGTAGGCGTTTTGTTTTGTTAGATGGATTAAAATCAAGTCCAGAACTACATTGGCTTTGATCAACTAGAGACAGAGGAGGGAAGAAAGAAACAGAATGTTGAGTGTAAATCTAAAGGTTTCTTAAAGAGAGCAGAAATGAGAGTACATGTATATTTGTGTATACACAACCATAAACATACATGCACATGAATTTATATGTGTAGTGTTTTCTGAGGTATAAAGTTGACAAACTTCTAGTGTACTTATAACTGGTCTAGCCACTGGGATATGACTTAACTACTCTCTGGTCAACAATGCAGCTTCCAATCTGCCAATCTCTTCCTCATTTCCACCTCATCTATGTCATACCCTTCCACGAGCCCCTTTCCAACCCAACAGTGGTCCAAGGCCACACGAACTGCTATGAAGCCTTGTTTGTGTCCATTATTCATACTCATAATGCAAAGCTAGAGGAAGTAGTTATCCTTGAAGTGTCAGAAAACAGCAAATTCAGATATAGAAGAAGTCTTAGGGACTGTCCCATGCATTCAACTTTCTTTTGGCATCCATGAGTTGGTTTGGGGAAGTCTTTTAGCAAATAGAAAATGCATGGTACCGAATATTGAGTGGTGCCAGTTCATTTGTATGGATTCACCATTAAAAAAGAACTAAAGGCAATGATCCTCAAATTATTCCAAAAAAAGAAAAGGAAAGAACGCTTCCAAATTCTTTCTATGAAGCCAGCAGTACACTTAATACCAGACAAAGACACAGACAAAAGTCTAGATCAATATTCCTGGTGAACATGGATTCCAAAAAATATCAGCAGAATACATTTAAACCAAATTCAAGAACACATCAAAAATCACAAGTTGACTTCATCTTGAATGTGCAGGGATATTTCAACATGTATAAATCAATAAATATAATTGATCACATTAATAGACTCAAAGACAGAGACCACATGATCACCACATTATATATAGAAAAGACCTTTCAGTATATCCAACAATGCTTCATGATAAAAGTCCTGGATAATCTAGGGAGCTGGGAATATATCTCAGCATAATAAAGGTAATAACACAACAAGCTCCCAGCCAATGTTATGTTAAATGAAGAAAAGTTTAAAATATTTCAAGGAAAATCACAAATAAGACAAGATTTCCACTTTCTCCAATCCTGTTAAATATAATCTTAGCTAGAACCATTAGACGTGAGGAGATAAAGGCAAAGGAAAAGGTCGATTTGATTTTGCACATTAATGATCCTAAATGTTCTACCCCAAACCTCCTACCTCTGATAAACATATCCAATAGAGCACTAGGATATAAAATACACCATATTCTTCTTGTTTCCTCTTTGTTTTGTTGTTGTTTAGTTTTGTTTTTGGAGACAGGGTTTCTCTGTGGCTTTGGAGCCTGTCCTGGAACTAGCTCTTGTAGACCAGGCTGGTCTCGAACTCACAGAGATCTAACTGCCTCTGCCTCTGCCTCCCGAGTGCTGGGATTAAAGACGTGCGCCACCACTGCCCAGCTTATTCTTCTTACTATTACCAAATGTCCACCCCACTAAAAGAATAGCCACACATCCTCCTAAAATGGGTCAGCTCTTATGTAGTGCAGAAAAAACAGAGACTGGGCAGAGACATAAGATGTTGAGAAGTGATGGGTGAATGATGAGGACATTTTTCTTCAGGCTAAATGGATAAATTTAACCCAAACTGAACATTCTGGAATAATAGAAAGCGTTTTTACTTTAAAGAACGCCTCATATTTAAAAAAGTCTACATACAGCAATTTTAGACAGTTATATTCAGCTCCCGAGAGAAGACTTCCTGGATGAAAGCATTCTTTTAAGGGGTGTGTAAATACTAACTCACTTCATTACAATGAGTGCGTCCCACACTGGAACCCAGGGATTTACAGGTTTTCCCTGCCCGGGAGTAGTGGGATGGTCTGAAGATGTGCTGGGATGTGCAGAACGATCAGATGCTGGCAAGACCTCTGGGATTCTCCTCTAACTTTGGTGAGCACTGGATCACCTGTATGTCATCACCTCTTCTCAATGAGGTTAGGAGGAAGAAGTGGTCCCTTCAAGGTACCTGAAGGTTGACAGTGGTCCGTAGCAGATTAACATGGACTGAGAGTCACTGATTTTCAAGGTAGGTGTCTTTTTGTAGCAGATCATGTTTTCATTTTTATTATGAAGCATCATATTCATAGAAGGGGTTATATGTCTAGTTATAAATTGCATCTAGGTTGAGTATTATCATGACACAGTAAATGTGGTCGTTTGAATGGAGAATGACCTCCACCGACTCATATTTGAATCCTTTGTCCCCAGTTGGTAGAACTGTTTGGGAAGGATTAGGAAGTATGATTTTCTTGGCAGATGGGTGTCACTGGTGTGGACTTTGAAGTTTCAAAAGCCCACACCATCCCCGGTATCTTCTCTCTACCCATGGTTGTGGAGCAAGATGTGAACTTTGGGCTTTTCCTCTGCTCCACCATCATGGACTCTAAACCTCTGGAACCATAAGTCAAATCACACACGTTCTTTTATAAGCTGCCTCAGTCATAGTGTTTAATCACAAAGTAGAAAAGTAACCAAGACAACTTACAAATTTATATATGTTATAGATGCATATATAGAATATAGCATCTATAGAATCTCTCTCTTTCTCTCTCTCTCTCTCTCTCTCTCTGTGTGTGTGTGTGTGTGTGTGTGTGTGTGTGTGTGTGTGTGTGATTATACAATGGCTGTTTTAAAAGTCTCTCCTCTATATTCACTCTGGTATCACCAAGGAAACCAGAGGTGGCTACTGCTTGACATCTAGAAGAAAACTGAGTGTTTAGATTAAGTAGTAACGGTGACTGTGTTAACATTCTAAAAACCAAAAGATGGGAGCTTGGATCAGTATGCATGCAAGATAATGAGCAAGAAGAGGCTGGATTCAGGATACGTTCGAAAGGAGAACAGATAGGATTTGATACCAGGGTGGACATAGAGTGTTAAATTTCTTAAGTCATATTGTACAATGACACACACTCATATAAAACATACATAACACATATGCATGGTATACTCTGTACTGATTATATTCAGCATCTATACATTTTACAAATAAGCAGACAAATCCTCCCTTCAAACACACACTGAAATCTAACCTGTTCTTGCTCATCCTCTGACTGAAAAGGTTTGGCCTTCCATGCCGGGCCTGATCCTGACCCTTTCTCTTACCCCCTTTCACATGTATCGAAATTATCACGATGCCTTCTCAGCGATGCCTTTCGTAACCTCCCTGTATGAAACTATACTCTTGCTCCTGTTTAGCATCTTGGTCATTTATGAAAACCGAAAGCAGGTCTACCCCAGCCACTTTCATTATAGAAGCACAGTGCTGTTAACAGCCATTTCACAGAGTCCTTTCTACTCTGCACACACAATAATGTGTGAGACTTTTATTCTTTTGAAAATATTTATTGTGCCGGGCATGGTGGCACACTTGGGAGGCAGAAGCAGGAGGACCTCTGCGAGCTATATAAAACTATAAATATATATTTCAATCATGTGTGTGCATGTGTGTCTGTCTCTCTCTCTCTCTGTGTGTATGTGTGCATGTGTGTCTGTGTGTGTCTGTCTCTGTGTGTGTGTGCATGTTTCTGCAGATGTCTATGGAAGGCCAGAAGAGATCGCTGGATCCTGGAACTGGAGTTACAGGTTGTAATGGCCTTCCTATTGTGGGTGCTGGGAATAAAACCTGGGTCCTTGATAAGAGCAGCAAGTACTCTTAACCACGGAGCCGTCTTTCCAGCCCCTGTCTTTTTTTATTACATAAACTGCTAGACACTCGGGTAGACAAAGAAACAGACAGCAGCCTTGGTTGGTACTAAAACAGGCTTGAAAGCATCACCGAAATGCACAGTGGTAGAACCATTAACAACTGTACCTTGGGTAGCTAGCTCTTTCCACCTCTCTTTGTTCTGCTGAATGATGTCCACCAGGTTGTTTTTGAAACTCTTCAGGTCCACAGCTGACAGAGAGTAGTCTGGAGTATAGCTCCCGTCACTAAAGGTGCATTTCGCATTTGACCGCCTCAGGGAGTCAGCAACATGGAACCCAACCATGGTGGACGAGCTAACATTGACAACCAGAGAAATCAAAACACAAGTTTAAGGTACCATCTGAGACAACTGGATTGGACACTGGATTGGACAACTGTCACCTAGGCCCAGATGTCAGGATGTGGCGGCTGCTTCCCCTCACATCCGCTTTCCCACATGGAGGGGGCCTGGGTCTCTCCTCAACACACTCTAGAGTACTTCACTTATTTCTTCCCTCTCTCTTTAAATTGAAAAAAATCCTTTCCATACAATATTTTCTGATGAAGAGTTCATCTCTCCCTACTCGTTCAGCTTCTTCTGCCTCCCCTCCCATCCAATCCACACCCTTTCTCTCCTTTGTAATAGTGGATCTTGATCAGTGGCAAAGAGCATGCACTACAATAAAGAGCCACAAGATGGCAGTACTACCTAATAATTATTGCAAGAACTGCCGGCCTACCTTTGAGGAAAGGGATACATAGCGGGTAAAAGCTCATTAAAATATTAAAGTAAAAAAAAATAAGCAAAACAAAATTATACCTGCTTGCACCATAGTTAGAAGACTCCGATTTTGAGGATTCCTCTATGAGAGGGGTAACAATTTTCTCTGTTGAGTCTGTCAGGAGAGAAAATGTGGGCTCCACTATGAAATCAATGAAACCTGAAAAAGCAAAGCACACGGAATGATACATTCAAGTGTTCCAGCTTCCCGGCTCCCATGGTCAGTCACAGTGAGGAGTCCCCGGGACATACGTGGACATACAAGTGCTCACTACAGATCGGCAGAGGCGGCTAACCGCTTTGTATAATAACGCATTCAGTAGTAGGACGGACAAACTAGTACAGGTGTGTGGTCTTTCCCAGTCAATATTCCACCCTTTATTCTGCTCACCTGTCAAGCCAGCTCTAATGAGCAGGAATTGTCTTTTCTTCTCAACAAGAGGCCATTACCCTTTGGAATGGACCTTACTTGGTCTTTATGCGCCAGAAAGAAATGCTATCTAATTTCTAAAGAACCCAGGTCATTGAAGGTCCCCACACCTCAGGCCACAGGAAGACATCTACTTTCATTTTATCTTTCTTAATTCCTTACTGCCTCGGAGTGCTCTCTCAATGCACCATTACTTCAAATGGCTGTTTATTATTCTCCGAATGTAAAGCGTTAGTTCATGGTGTGTGGGCGTGTGCTGTCAAATCAGCAAAGAGAACACTACAATCTCCAGCAGACAGCACTGATCCCACCACTTGGAGATGTCAGGACTGACTGATGACTTAAGCTTAAAGTGCTCATCAGGATGGGGAGTGACAGGCGGAGCACGGAGCCTCGTCCGCGACTGTGCATTTGCCTCTCGCTGTTGAGGTAAAAGAGGAGACAATAACTGTGTTCAGCCCTGGGAATGGGGCTGAAACATCTTGAGGCCCCAAGAGCAATTGGATGCTTCTTGCCTTGAACCCACCTGGGAAAAGAGACTTGAATACAAGAAGAGGAGGGTCTTGAAGTGACATACACATACATGCAAATTATCCACTGTATATTTGACCAAAATATTGGAAGCTAGACACTTCTCAAGGACTTATTGAGACATGCCTTAATTTCTACAGAAGTCTTCAATAATTTTGTATCTTAATTGACACTTTAATTCAAAGTAAAACTAATTATCCACCCAGAGTTTTAACTCCCTGGCACAGGTAAACTGTCCAGTGAGTCAGCACCTCTACTAACTTCAAATTTAGAAGAGTTTCTACTCCATCGGAAGCATTCTAGGAAGAGACACGCATGGTAGGAAGACGATAGCAATCACAACAGAGATCTGCCATATTGCACCCCTTAGAACCTGGCCTCACTTTCCTTTAGAACACAAAGAGAGACTCTAGGCTGTCACCTGGGTCCCCAAGTGTCTTTGCTTACGTGACCCATGGTTCCTGTGTAGTGTACTCAGATCTTTTCTATTGAGTTTCTTTAACTAAAGTTGCCTTGCTGTCCCTGAAGACCTGTGTGGGCTTTTACTTTTACCCCTTGATGAAGAGGCCAAGACCTAGAAGCACCTGACCTTGACTGGCAACAGCAGCTTTACTGAATTCATTGTATGAAAACCCTGCATTGATTTTCATTCAACATCATCTAGACCAACCAAAAGCCAAACTGTAACATGATTAAAGAGTGGGGTTGGCCTGGAAGGCTTTGCAGAGTGTGGTACACACATCTGAACACTAACAAGTCCCGCCAACTTTCCAGGGCCACCGTTCTTCAGTATTACCTATTTGAGACTGGGCAACCATCGTAGACTTCCGGTCACAGAGCGGAGAGAATGGAAGCCCTAACTCAGCTTCTTTGTCTCCCTGGGAAAAGAAATGAATTACCAGAGTCAGGTTAAAGAATTTAAGGGAATGTGCAGTCTAGAGAGTGACTTTAAACAATCACATTTTTTGAACTTTTTAAGCAGTAATACTTACATAGTTATTTATATCATTAAAATCTAAGGTTATATAATTTCTTCTGAACAGTTTTCTTCTGGGGAATTGCTCTAGTGCTAACACACTAACACTCTAGTGTCACAACCCACTGACTCTGAAGGGGCAAACATTTCAGGTTTCAGGAGTTCCCAGGGATCAGTCATCTCTGTATTATTGGGCAGTTAATTAAGAACCAAGTTTATAGACTTTCCTTCGTTGTTTAGATACCACTCAACCAAGTTTTAAAAAGAAAGATTTTGCATTTACTGCTTTTTCGGAATGCACGAACATTTTGAAACCTCTTTCCATTCATTGACTAAGATTTATTGTCCCACTGCAAATAGTGATTTTATGATATAAGGTTTCAAAATATCATCAATAATTAATTATTGAATAGCAGAATCCTTAGGGGTTTATATTAAAATATAACATTAACATTGCTTAAGTAGATAGGACAGCTGATGGACTTGATGGAAAACATGATATTAAAGATGTTTATTTACAGATACAGTTGTCCTTGATTGACAGCATCCCATTTGCATTGGTTGCGTTCGTGGTCGGGGAGCTACTGTTTATAGCCTAAGAACACAACAATAGCCCTATTTCTACATGAGATGGCCCTTTGGAAGATGGAAAAAGATTGTTTAGGTCTGAAAAAGGCACTGTGATGATGTACTCTGTATAAGCTCCATTTTAAAGAAAGCTAAAGAAATAAGCCTTTGACACCTAGGGAGTCGGGGGTTTTTATGTTGTTTTTCTGTTTTCTGTACCTCTCAATTAATTTAGAATATAAAATTTCTATTGCTAAGAGCACAGAATTCTAAGATACATTAATTATTCAATTTATTTATAAATATTTCAAAGTGCTATTTACTTTTTGCGATGAATAAAGGTCTTGGGTACCAGGCCAGCAGGAAGCCCCTGAGCCAGACCATGAAAGAATTGAACAGGGCGCTATGAAGTACTGCTGAGGGAGAGGGAGAGGTGTTCAAAGGGAAACTGTCCTACCTTAGTGTAAGTTTGACCACCCTTAAAAAGTCCTTATTCTCTCCCAGGGCAGGGATACCTACTTTTGATTTAAATGAAATCAAGGGTCAAATCAGTAGACATTCTACATAACAGCTATTTAATACTTTTCTTGAAAGCTGTGCATTCTACTGAAAGCACTATATTTAGAAGACCAAAAATAAACCTTTAGAATCAATAACTTATTATATAAATACGTTTTCTAGTGTTTTAATTGACTTATGGAAGTGGTAAGAGAAAATACCACACTCCTTTAACTACCCAGGAGCTCTCTGTGGTGTCTCGAATCTCGGCACTGTGTTCTGGGGGATGAGCCTTCAGGTGCTGAAGCGGCAGGAGTAGCCCTGTAAAAATGCAGCTGGAGAGTCTGATCTCCAGCATCCGAGAGCCCTTACCTGGCTCAGCACTTCCTGTGCAGCCTATCAAAGTTTCACCTTTGAGTGGCCGTGACAAACAGCTAGTAATCATTTTTCTGCTTTCCAAGCAGAGTAAGAAGGCTCCGACAGGTATCAGCGAGGTGTCAATCTAATCTTTATATTTCTGAACTTCACTAAAGCTGAAACAGTGTCTATAGTTTCAAATAGACAAAGGAACTGAAAGAGAATGAAGTACAGAAGCCTTGGGAACCTTTCTGCACCAAGACTTGGTATGGGCCAAGTTTCTGTATGATTATTTGGGGCCAGGAAAGCTGGGAAATGAACAAGCAGCTTCTGCCTAAAAAGAAAAGAGAAGAAAAATCCAAAATAAAACAAGAATGACAGTTGAATTCCAAGAGTAGGGGGCTGAGAAGTCAGACTCTGGCCTTGAAGGGTACCCACACACATGTGATCTACATGCCTCTGGCCTTGAAGGGTGTCCACACGCATGTGGCATACACTGACTACATGCCTCTGGCATTAAAGAATGCCCACACACATGTGGCATACACTGACTACATGCCTCTGGCCTTGAAGGGTACCCACACGCATGTGGGATACACTGACTACATCCTCTGGCCTCGAAGGGTGCCCACACACATGTGGCATACATTGTACTACATTCATACACATAAATAAGAACAAAAATAAATCTTGTGAAAGACAAATTTGCTTACTGCCCCACCCTTTTATAATGCATTTGCATTGTACAAAATCATTCCCAACTTATTTGTCTTGGTATCTATGACAAAAAACACGTGTGCCTTATTTCTGGAATCACTGTCATATTGCATTGATCTATTTCCCCGTCTATATGCCTGTGAGAGACTGATCATTTCTATATTATGACATGCTAATTATGTGATATGGGACCGTGGATGCCCCAGCTCCTTAGGTTTTTGCAGAATTGCCATGGCTGTTCAGATTCGTGCATTTCCATTTGTAGTGTAGGAGCAGTTCCAGCTTCTACAAGAGGTCTGCTAATGTTTTTATAACACAATCCTAGGCATATTAACCAATTTTGAAAGAACCTATACATTAGCAATATTGAACCTCCTAATCCACTGTTCTGCCTACCATTTGACAACTAGACACAAGGTTTAGTCATGTGGGAAGAGCAAACCTCAATTGAGAAGATGTCTCCAACAGATTGGCCTGTGGGAAACACTGTGAAGCCATTTCTTAATTAATGACTGATGTGAGGGGACTCAGCCCATTGTGGGTCGTGTCACCTCTAGGCATGTGGTTCTGGGTTGTCTAAAAATCAAGCTGAGCAAGCCATGGAGAGCAATCTAGTAAGCAGTGTTCCTATGCAATCGTGCTTCAATTTCTGCCCTGGCTTTCCTTGATAATGGCTGTAACTTGTAAGGTATAATAAGGTTCTTCCTCCCCAATCTGCTTTTGGTTGGTATTTTTGTCACAGCCACAGAAAACACACTACAGAACTCATTAACATGGACTCTCTGTTCATTTGTACATACACATATATGCATACATATACATATATGCATACATATATAATTAAAGTATATCTTACTATACTTTCTTGCTTTCCTTGTAGTGGTCTTATATGAATTTAGCTAAATATAATCCTTAATATTTTGTTTTATGCTCTCATAAGTAGCATTATGTCTTACACTTAATTGTCAAATTGTTCCGTGCTTGTGGACACAACTTCCATGGATCCTACGACCCCATGTGTTGGTTCTGGCTTTTTACAATAAGGGAAGCTTCATTTTATCCACTCTATTCATTACTTACTTTTAGAACCTCTTTGTACTGATTAGGACTTCAAATGAAGCATTTAATAAAAGTGGAGTTGATACTCTGATCTTAGCATAATAATATTCTGTGTTTCACATCAAAGGATTGCATTAGTTATGACTCTTTGACCCTTTACTAGGCTAGGCGACATTTTCTAACTACTTTTCTGGAAGTTTGTGCAATTAAATATTGGATTTTGCCAAATGTATTCTGTGAATCTATTGACATAACAATATGATTTTCCCTTTTTATTCTTCTAATATAGTTCAGTGTGGTTAAAGAAACGTTCAACATGTAAGCCCAAGCCATGCTGTGTGTTCTTCTACAATATTATTGGATTTCACTTGCTAATATTTTAAGAGTTTCCCCATCTAGAATCATGACAGATATGGGTTATAATTTCCCTTATTTGAAATGTCTTTGTCAAGTTTTATGAGAGATAAACTGCCAATTTTCTTCTTCCTCTTTCATGAAAAATTTGAGTAAAACTGACATTATTTCTGCCTTAAAATTCTTGAGAAAATTGATATTTCTCAACTGAATTAAATAATGGAAATTGAAATCAAAGTTAAAAAACTAAGCCATTTAACCCTGCGTTTCCATTTTTTAAAGAATTAATTACTTTTATGAGTATGGGTGTTTTGCCTGTATGTATGTGGGTGAACTACATGTGTGCCTGGTGCCCACAGAAGCCAGAAAAGGATGTCAGAGTCCCTGGCACTGGAGTTACAGATGTTGTGAGCAGCCATGTGGATGCTAGGAATTGATCCCAGTTCCATTTCCTCTGGAAGAGCAGCCGGTTCTCCTAACTGTTGAACCATCTCACTTGCTCAAATCCTGGATTTTCTTATGTGGAATTATATTAAAATTCAATTAAAATATATGTATACGACTATTCAGACTGTAGCTTTGTTTTGTGTGTAGTTTGCTAATTTATATATTTTTTTAAAGAATTAGGCAATTTTACTTATGCTATAAATATCTTTAGCATAAATTGTTCATACTATTTCATACCATTAAGACATATATAAGATCCACTATAACAACCTGCCTTGCATATGTTTCTCCATCCTTTTGATCCTGCAAGAAATTTCACTACTTTTTCAGTTTTTCTCTGTTAAATTTGGCTACTGTTTCTCTTGCTCTGTTTCACTGAATTTGGTTTTACATTTAGTACCTCCTCTTCAGCTTATTTTAGTTCAATTTTCTTAAATTTCACCTACATTCTTAAGATTAAAAAACAGATCATATGTTTCATACTTTTGGTCTTTTTAAATAATAAAATTATGTAATGTTACAAAATGTCCTCTAGATACTGTCTTAGTTTTGCAGTCCACAGAGTGCCCTGTGTTATGCTTTGACAAGTCTTTTACACCTGTGCAAAGAAATTCACAATTCTGTGGACAAGGACATTCAAAGGAGATATGGGGTTCATATTCATGATCCAGGAAGGTGACATAGAAACCATATAGACACCCATGTCTGGGACACTCCCCATCCTTTTCTTAACTGCTTTATCTGGCCATTACTGGATTGCATCCTTTATGATAAAATTCTAGTTGTCAGGATAGTACAAGCCCTGGGTTCTATGGGCTAATGAAACTCTTATTACCAACTCTAGAAAGGATTGTAAGAACTGAATTTATAACTAGCTGGTCAGAAACAAACATGCCCCCCCCAAGGGCTGACTCTGAAGTGGGGCCTGTCTTTGGGAAGACTGAGCGTTTAACTTGTGGAGTTTAAGGCAACTTTGAGTCGCTAGCGTCAGTCTATAGTGTCGCATCCCAACTTTGGGTTCGGAGATGTTAGAACAGGGATACTACACAGGGACAACTTGAATATGTCTGCAGGGCTTGTACTGGTTTCAGGGAGGCACGCGCCTGCGCAGCTTCAATTTCCTCAGCCTCCTTTGCAGCTGCACACTGGGTTAGAATTTGCTGTCTCCAATCCCAGACTTACCTCTTAATAACATAATAATTCTAACCTGTTTTTCTATTCCTTTCTTTCCTTACTGTCACGCTCTCATATATAAGACATTACTTTCTTTAAAAGACATTTGGTACTATTTTGGGTTATCTAATGCATTTCCCTAAAACAGTACTAAATTCTTCCAAGCGCCTTAACTATGTGCCCTGGCTTATTGAAAATATAAGTCAGAAGCGCTGGGTTCTGTTAAGAAACAAAATCACGTCAATATTCACAATTGCTGTTTTCAATCCAGAGAGAGAAGGCACCTGCAGGAAAAACTCCTCCATCAGGGCCATGGTCCACCTGTAGTGCAGCTTCCAAGCTTTGGCTGGGTGGCTGATGTCGGCTGCATGGAGTATCAGGGACATGGTTTTGGCTCTGTCAATCCTGCCAAACCAAAGACATGTTCAAATTACCAGAACTAAACAACCACCAACTGTTTTCTAAGTCCCAGCCCCCAGACCTTGAACATGACACCAGGCAATAACCTACCCTTCAGGCTGCTGCAAACTGTTTCTTATGTTTTTAATTTGCTGGAAATGGCCTGACATGTCCGTAGATAACACCATTTCAATCACTAAGTTCCGAAGATCCCTGCAGAGGCATCAAAAGGAGAACGGTTCATTTGACTCCTCCTTACCTTGGAGTGGGACACTTCCACAAATATCTAGGGTCACACTGTAATGATTTCAGCCACAATAAGGCTGATACTTCCGGGTTCTAGGGGCCATGTATGTGCAGGCAAGCCCTCAGGCAGAAGCGCCTAATGGCCCCCAGGGATGTTAAAGGGCTCTGCGTGACCCAGTGCAGCGTGGATCACATGGTTCACGTATGACTCAGCTAAGCCCTTGCATGCATGCATGGTTACATCATCCATGTATGACTCAGCTAAGCCCTTGCACACATACATTGTCTGCGTATGAGGTAGCCACGTCAACCCCCTGTGCACATGCGCTGGGAAACTTTTAAAAGCAGGACTCGCCATCTTCCCCTCTCTCTCTCTCTCTCTCTCTCTCTCTCTCTCTCTCTGCACACCTACTTCCCCATGCCTGTACATGTCCCCTCTAATAAACTCCTAAGCGGGTTTGTGTATGTTCCGTGTTTCCTTCTCACTCGCGCCAGGTAATTTCACACACTTTTTCCTAATAATTCCGAACACAGAGCCATCGCCTTATCAATGCCATCGTGCTCACAAAATCTAGACATTATCTTAGTCATTGACACTCATGACTTGAACATAACTACACCACTTAATATGTTCTTAGAAATGAGATGCTGTCCATTTTGAGACCACAGTATTTCTTGCCAACTCATAGTTGCTATTGCTAAGTCTTAGGGTTCTTTCTCTATCTGTTTTCCTCACTTTAATCACACAACTTACGTTGTCCTTTTTGGGTTTCCTCTGACACTCACCTCCAGTCATCCTTAGATAGATTTACGAAGATGTTCATTTCCTCCTCTTGCATAAGCCGATAGGCCGCACTCACGTGGTGGTTCTCAAGCACTGAGCGGTCGTTGTACAGAATGGCAACGTCTGACCTGGAAATCGAAAGCAAACACCCAGAGAATGTCTTCAGACTTCGAGATTTTAATACTTAATAATCAAATTTAAGTCACTGGTTAAAATACTACTATTGAACACGGAAAATCATGCTAAGCTACCTTTAAAAAAAAACTATGTTTTTAAAACTGTATCTTATTCTTTTTATTTGTGGAGTGGATGCCTGAACTGGCCTTCCCCTGTAAGCAGACTGATGACCACCTTAATTGTCACCATAGAACCTTCATCCAGTAACTGATGGAAGCAGATGCAGAGATCCTCAGCTAAGCACTTGGCTGAGCTCCCAGAGTCCAGTTGTGGAGAAGGAGGAACGATAATATGAGCGAAGGGGTCAAGACTATGACGGAAGAACCCACAGAAACAGCTGACCTGGAGCAAGAGCTGACCTGACTCCAGACTGACAGCTGGGGTTCCTGCATACGACCAAAGTAGGCCCTCTGAATGTGGGGGACAGTTGTGTGACTTGAGCAAACTGTGGGGCCACTGGCAGTGGAACCAGTGTTTATCCCTAGAGCATGAACTGGCTTTTTTGAGCCCATTCCCTATGGAGGGAAACCTTGCTCAGCCTAGATATGGGGGGAGGGTCTTGGTCCCGCCTCATATGATGTGACAGACTGTGTTGACTCCCCATGAGAGGCTTCACTCTCTCTGAGGAGTGGATGGGAGGAGGGGTGGTGAGAAGGTGGGGGAGTGGGAGAACGGGAGGGAGAGGGAACTGGGATTGGTATGTAAAATAAGATTGTTTTAAAAATAAAAAATGAAAACCTGTATAATAATTTAACATTTGAAGCAGATTTATGGTCTCCATATTCCCAGTCAGGAGTGGCCTCCCCTAGCTGGGGCTTGCGGCTTTAGTTTCTGTCCATGAATTCTAAAGGTCACAATCAAAGCATAGCAGTTTGCATCTAGGCATCTAGCAGCCTTGACTGAAAGGATTCTTCTTCTTCCAAAGCCCTAACGCCTTTATCAAAGATCAGCTGACCAGGGGCTAGCGAAATGGGTCAGCAGTTCCAAGACATTCCATAGGACCAAAACTCAATACCCAGCGTTAGTGTCAGGAGCCTCACACTGCCTGTGTCTCCAAGTCCGTGAGACTGGCCCCTGCAGGAACCAGCACACACACGAACAGTACACATACACATGTAAGAAATGAATAACAAAATAATATAATAAAATAAATTAATTAAATACAATAAATCTTTTTTAAATTAATTGACTGAACATTGTGGGTTCATTGGGTTCATTTCTGTGCTTTTTAGTCTGTTCCATTTTACTAAATGTCCATTCTTTCATTAATAGCACACTTTCTGATTATCACATGTTTATGGTCAAAGGAAATGAGTCTATTTTAGAGCCTACTAGGAGTCATCATGCTCAGGAAGACAGACTCGGGTTGGCCCCACATCTCACATTTTAACATTGTAACCCTTCTCTGCACCCTTCCAGTGAGGAACAAAGGAGATCTAAAATAAGGACATTTGGAAAAGAGGTTGATAGAAGTTTCAGGTAGGAGGGGCACAGAGGATTGGGGAGGTCTAAACTCAAGGCCTCAGATGCCAACTGGTGATATTCTCAGCTCTTGGGTCTTGGAGAATGAGGGGTCTGTACATTCCAAAGGATTTATTAACGGTTACAAAGTTATTAGATCACATACAAAGGTTAATATAGGGCTAGGAAGGGGGCTTACAGCCGGCCCAATATAACTTGGCTCTGGACTTGCAACATTTTAACTTTTCCACATTGTTGAATTTCTTTCTTTCTTTCTTTCTTTTTTTTTTTTTTGGTTTTTCAAGACAGGGTTTCTCTGTAGTTTTGGAGCCTGTCCTTGGAACTTGCTCTTGTAGACCAGGCTGGCCTCGAACTCACAGAGATCGGCCTGCTTCTGCCTCCTAAGTGCTGGGATTAAAGGCATGGGCCACCACTGTTCAGCCACTTTGTTGAATTTCTAATAAGTTAATCAACCTAGCAAAAGGCTGCAGACAAGGTATGGTTTTAGCCAGGAACTTTCACAGCTGTCAACTTGGAGGTTTGTTTACTTCCATGTTACCCTGTCTATCCTGGAAGCTCCTCTTTCTTCATCCAGCTTGTAGACAATATCTACAAAGCAAATACACTAAATAAAAATCTGATCAGGATTGCCCTGGATCAACTTGGGTCAGGTCAAACAGCATTTTGAACAAATTTCAGTTTGAGGTTGCTAATATAGATGGCATAGCATTTTCTTTGTTTTGTTTTCCTTTTATATTGTTTTTACTGAGCTCTATATTTTTCTCTGTTCCACTCCCTTCCTTCCCCCTCCCCTTCTACCCTCTCCCATGATCCCAATTTATTCAGGAAATCTTGTCTTCTTCTACTTCCCATGTAGATTAGATCCATGTAAGTCTCTCTTAGGGTCTTCATTGTTGTCTAGGTTCTCTGTGATTGTGATTTATAGGCTGGTTTTTCTTTGATTTGTGTCTAAAAGCCACTTATGAGTGAGTTCATATGATAATTGTCTTTCTGGGTCCGGGTTACCTCACTCAATATGATGTTTTCTAGATCCATCCAATTGCCTGCAAATTTCAAGATGTAGTACTTCCACTGTGTTGTACTCCATTGTGTAAATGTACCACATTTTCCCTATCTATTCTTCAGTTGAGGGACATTTAGGTTGTTTCCAGGTTCTGGCTATGACAAACAATCCTGCTACGAACATAGTTGAGTACATGTTCTTGTGGTATGATAGAGCATCCTTTGGGTATATACACAAAAATGGTATTTCAATTTAGTTACAAATGGAAAACGGAAGAAAAATGCGTAGTTTTGCTACATCGTGACCTTTAGAAACAATGCATTGTGCAGTGGCTAGAGTGATTACTATTACATATTCGTTCATATGCTTATTATTTTTTAAAAGACTTAAAGTCTACCCTTGGTCATTTTTCAGGATGTAATACATTGCAGTTCATGGCAGCCCCATATTATCTAATTCCCCATGTTAGGTTATTCCTCTCATCTCGGTGAGATTGTAAGTCCCTTGACCAACATCTAACTGTTCCCTCAGCATCCAGTGACCACCACTCCACTCTAGGAAGCATTCTTTATCAAGTTGAGGACACTGTCAACTCTTTCTAGTTTATTGAGTTTGGACCATGAATGGAAATTGGATTTTGTCAAATATTTTTCTGCATATCTTGGCATGGTACCATTTATTCTTTAGGTTATGGATTGAATTTCATGTGTTGAATCAGAGATAGCTTTCATACCTGGGATAATTGGTCATGAGGCTAATTTTCCCTTTAATTATCATAGTTTAAATATCTATATGCCCTTTCCTTTCCATTTAAAATGCTAATATCTGTAATATAATCTGAATAGCCAAGAGAAAAACTTTAGCTCATTCTTATTCAGTCAGTAAATGACTAGCCTCTTTTTGCACTATTTCAACTAGTTAATTACATCTTCATTCATTTGACCCCAATTTACTTTGGGTAGGGGATAAAGAGTATGATGGAAATCACTTTCTCCCACACACTTCTGTGATTAAATTGAATATTGCAGATGCACTCACTGTAAATTAAAATGGAGAAAGTTGTTTTCAACACAGGTTTATAGCGGACATTTTACTCCATTCAAGAGGTATTTCCTTTTCACCTGCCTATACTTTTATCTAATATACACTCCAAACTAAGACAATACTTCAAATTGCCTGGAGAAACTTGACATTCTAGCCTAAAGTATGGACCAGTTGCAAGTATTCTCACTTCTGTAAAATGGAGTCTTGGCTTCTTCATTCTCTCCTCCTAGAATACCAGCTATGGCCTGGAAGCAGAAACCTTGTTTGCAGCGTCTTGAGTTGGTGAGTCAGCCACACATGCTAGCACAGCAGAAGGAAGCAGCAGTGATAAGAGGAAGAGAACATGAAAGCCCACGGCACCTCCACTACCCTCAGCACCGAGACCCTCTAATCCTCGGCATTCCCCTTTCTTCCTAGATGTATTTCATATGTGTGGGTTGGTATTAGGTCAGTTTGACATAAGCTAGACTAATTGGAAAGAAGGACTCTCAAGCGGGAAATGATTCCATAATGTTGGCCTCCAGGCAAACCCGTGGGCCAGTTTCTTAATAAATGATTGGCCCAGAAGGGCTCGGCCCTTTGTGGGTGGTGCCATACCTGAGAGTGGTCCTGAGTTGTATAAGAAAGCAGGCTGAGCAAGCCAGTAAGCAGCATCCTCCATGGCCGCCTCTGCTTCAGTTCCTGCCTCCAGGTTCCTGCTCTGAGTTCCCACCCCGACTTCCCTCAGTGAGATGGTGCAAGCTGAGATCTAGAGGCTGAAATAACCCTTTTCCTTCCCAAGCTGTTTCTGATCCAAGTGTTTTAGCACAGTAACAGCAAGCCTACTAAGACACTGTGGTAAGAAACCGTGTTGCAAAAGTGGACTGTCTCTGGCTTTTTGATGGAGTTACAACCTAGCCCTCACCTGTTACGGAATGTGTCCCTGATGAGCAGGGAAGTACAAGACAAAGAACCAAGGTTGTGATTGAAACAATGTAAAAAGATGGGTAACTGTGTAAGATGATTTGCTTTCCAGTAGTAACCATTTGCTATGTGGACCATAGAATCATGTTGTCTGCATTATTCAGACATAATATTTTTAAGAGAAGAAACAAAAAAAATCTGACATCCCTTGCAAGCAGTGTATTCAAGAGCATTATCTAATAGTCTGCCAGATAAAGCAAACCTTTTGTTTTGTTAACTCAGCATAAGTGAACTGATCTATCAGTCAGTAGATCAAATCGCACACTCTAATGCTTCCTGCACTGTCATAAGTTGAAACTGTGAGGGGGGGATGTGTGTGTGTGTGTGTGTGTGTGTGTGTTTGTGTGTGAGCGCGCACCTATCACATATCTTCCAACACTCTCACAACCCAAAACTCACTTAACTACCAATCATAGTTCAACACAAAGGAAGGGTCACATGTAATCTGCATTTAAGGGATAATTGAATCAATATTAACTGAACAAAATACCACATGTATTTCCAGAAGTTTGCTGATTATAGGAAAAATTATGATTTTGCAATAATCTCAGTTATATCATGTGGACCCTGACATATCTGTAGCAGGATTTTCAAGGTTACTATACGATGTGATGATGAGTATCACCTCCTCTCTGAGAAACAAGCAAAAGTGTGTTTTTGAACCAGATTTAGCATAACAAAATATGTTCAGCTTTCTATCATAAATCCAACAAGCTCGCTGAGAGTACAGTGTCTTAATATTTGATGGTCTTTTACTGCTAAGAAAAGAACAAGACTCTAAGCAACATGTAGTATCCATGGTAACATGTCACTTAGCATTTGCTATTCACAAAGGGAAAATTAATTCCATTTATTTACACTTTCAAGGATTTTGTGCGTTATAATAGCTTTAGGGAACTCAAATCAGCCTTGCCCTGTGTTTTAAATCATTCTCAGCCATTTTGTTTATATGATAAATGTCTCCGTATTAGAAAAGCTGTCCAAATCCAAATAGCGTGAACACTATAAAGCAAAACAGAATTAATGTTATTGGTGACATTTGACCTTATTTCTCCTTTGGCAAGGTGAAGGTAATACCATGAACTTAAAATGTTATACTGTTGCATAATTTTGTCATTGAAATAATGTTTTAATAGGACTTTCAAGTTTATGTAGAATGACAGCATTAAACAATTGATGCTGGTAGACAATTTATTAAGGAAAACAGTAAAATAGAAGACTACGCTCATCTTTATTATTTGCTATAAATGAGGAGAACCCTAATCCTTCCTGTCACCATCACCCTTTCCTTCTCCCTTTTCTATGTGGCCTCCTTCTCTTCCTCACCTAATTCCTTTGTTTCCTCCTCCTCCTCTAACCCAACACTTAAATAAGATAGACTTCTTGGCCCTGCTGTGAACGGTGAGTGGAGAGGAAGCTACATGTGATGTCCTGATGCAGCACAGGAGAAGCCAGCTTGGTCTTCACTGCTCCGAGCAGGATGGGCAAGCGTTGCTCTCTGGTTACAGGGCACTTGTTTCCTTCGCCAACCCCTGGAACTGTTTGCCTATGCAAAGCCTAGCTCCACAAAGACCTCGCTCTATATAACTGCTCCTTGTTACGGATTCTGCGGGTACAAAACCTCCTCAATAAGCAACCTCGATACGGACACTCTTCTTCTCCTTTGACTCATAATAGAATAAAAGGAAAAGTGTTTTCTTTATGCCGAAAAAGAAGTTAATAACATGTCTGCTTTATAACCAGATTCCAAGGTTCTCCTTTTCTCCTGTTTCTACATCGTTCTTGGGGACATGAGTCCAAAGATAGACATAATGTCTTCACGAGATTTTCACTGAGTTTCCACTTTTTCTGTTGATCAATTGCCCATTTGGCTTGTGTTTTATGGAGATAATAAATTACTTCCTGATTGGATTTATGTTCCGCTGTCTTAGGAGGAAATTCATGTTTAGTACTATAAACCTGGTCAAAAGTCCCTGACTGAGGAGGTTACAGGACTGAGTAGGGAAGCTACTAAGGTAGCTTTTGCATAATGAGCATAGTAGGCCCATTAGCTTGCCTTCTAAATAATTAACACAAACAATAAATACCCAGATGGTGTGGGCCTATGGTCTGTATTCTGTTAATTATATTTTAAATAAACGCTGATTGGCCAGTAGCCAGGCAGGAAGTGTAGGCAGGACAACCAGACAGGAAGTAGAGGTGGGTCAATGAGAACAGGAGAATTCTGGGAAGGAGGAAGCCCATTCCTCTGCAGTGTGACCCAACCACAGAAGAAGCAAGATGTGACTGCCCCGCTGAATAAGGTATTGAGCCACATGGCTAACACAGATAAGAATAATGGGCTAATAATTGGCTATATAAGTTATAAGAGTTAATAAGAAGCCTGAGCTAATGGGCCAATCAGTTTATAACTAATGTAGACCTCTGTGTGATTTATATGGGACTTAATGATTGCAGGAACCAGGCAGCACAAGGAACCGGGCAGGATAGAAAACTCAGTCAACACCCAGAGATCGATATCAGGGTTCAACCTGAAGATCGGAAAAGCAAAAACAGCCAAGCCACTAGAGAAAAAGCTCTTACCTCTTTGAAATCTTCCGATTTAAAGACAGTGAGTTCCTGTCTCACCCTGCCTTACATTCTTCTCTAGTGCTGGGATTAAAGGTACGTACCACCACCACCCGGCCTCTGCCTAACTAGTGTGGCTGCTGGGATTAAAGGTGTGTGCCACCACTGCCTGGCCTGTATGACTGACTAGTGTGGCTGCTATGCACTGACCTTCAGGCAAGCTTTATTTATTAAATAAAAATGAAATATCACTACATAAACAACTTTGTTTCTGTCCATAGGTTAGTGTTGCTGTCAGCTTTGGTCAGAAAGGCTTTTTTGCAGCGGGTAGTGGTTCCCACAGAGATACACAACTTACCACAATGATGAGAGTAACCACTGGCTGCTCATCCACAAAGGAACCAGGTATATCACAGCCATAAGTGGAACACCTATATCACCATCATAGGTGATAACGTCAGAGAACATTGTTCATAAGAAGGAGTAGAGGGGCTATAAGAACTGGAAGAAAAGGCGTGGCATGCCAAACTGTCCTCTGGGCGTGATATGACCATTGCATGTTGAACCCTCAGCGCTGTCACAGCCTACACAAGAGTCTCACGAGACTGGGCCTGTCGATACCTTAACACCATGTCGTGGGAGAGGCCCCACTCCTGCCTGTGGCTTTATGCAGTTAGTGTTTGACAGAATAGGGAGAGACATTTTACTCAGATGTACTCATTGGTAAAGTTCCATGCTCCTCTAAACAACCCTTCAATCAAGTTCCTGCATGAACTGTACTGAAACTCATGGGGTCACAGACACATACACAAAAGGAGATAAAGTAGAAGGGGTAGTTAATGGGAGGAGCAAAGACATTGAGAAGGGTGGGAGACACACAAGAGAAGAGGCAAATTTAGTTAAAAGCATTATATGCATTTATGAAGCTATTATAATGAAAATCATTATTATACATAATTAACATATGCCAATAAAGTATTTTTTACTTGTTTGCTTTTGTTATGTTTTGTTTCGATACAGGGTTTCTCTGTGTAGCCCTGGCTGTCTTGGAACTCACTCTGTAGACCAGGCTAGCCTTGAACTCAGAGGTCCCCTTGCCATTGGTCCTGAGTACCAGTGCTAGGATTAAAGGCCTGCGCCACCACCACCTGGCACCAATAAAGCACAAAGAACAAGATTTAGCATCCTCTCAACAGAGAAGTTCTACAGTTTCCCAGAGAGATGCAGGTGATATTTCCTCATTAAGCAATTGTGGCTAATCAAACACAGAAATATTAGGATTACACAGATAGAAAGTGAGTTGCATCCTGATTTGTCCTCTCCGGCATTGATGTCTTTGTTTAACCATAAAGAGTTTGGGGCACCTTCTTCTTATAGATTGAGTTCTGCACTGCAACGCCGCTGGATTCATATGTTGAAGCTGTACTCCCAGGTGTGACTGTTTTTGGATATAGATGGGTATAAATGAGGTAAAATGATACTATGTAAGTGGGAGACCAAGTCTCATATGAACCGTGCCCTCATATGAGGAGGAAGGAGCACCAGACAAGCATGTGCAGAGAGAAAAGACACAAGGAGGTGACTGTTCACCTAGGAGAAAACAAGCCACTGACACCTGAATCTTAGACTTCCAGCCCCCAGAACTGTGAGAAAGGAATTATTCATTGCTTAAACCATCCATTCTGTGTTATTTTATTATAGGAACCTTAGAGGATATTATAATACGTGTCCACTCTAGTACTTTGGTTTGCGTAAGTGTCCTTATAACCATCATTACAGCATTTTATTCTTCAATTCTATTGAGCACTTCACGCTGCCTTGGAATGAGATTTCTTCACTCTCCTGATTTCTTAAAAAAAGAAAATTGTCTACCTTCTAATATACAACTACATAAAACAGTGCCTAAGACAATCTATTTTGTGAGGTGCCTCAGTGAATAAATGTCTGACTTATGTGACTGCTCAGGCTAAGCCTTGGCAGAGAGAATTTGTCTGATAGACACCTATGCACTTTAAACTGTTAAATACTCAGGCAAAATGTGTGAGTTTTCAAAAACAGCAGCAGATTGAGTTAAGTTGTCAAAGCTTAGAATGATTGCTTAAAAATCATTAAATCCATTTTCAGTAAAAGCTATTTGATCTAAACATCTCCTAAGAATAAATAAAATGCATAAAATAATTTTAATTGGCATATATTCACAGTTCATGGCAATGGGTTTTATAAAGACAGGTAGGCATTTTGACCATGGTCACCTTCTATGCCTTCTCTTTTTGAGAAAAATAAATTTGAACTTGTTGAAGTTAAAACTGCATGGTACTTACCTTGTCTGAATATGGAAGTTGTTTGTTGTTCCTGTGTGCTCATAATCATGAATGGCAGCTGCAAAAACCATGGCTAAAATTTCCAGTTCCGTGAGCCAGTGCTAGCAAAGGAAGGAAACATCCCATCACGCTCAGCGTCTTTATCGTCTTTTCTTTTTATGGGAAAGTCTTTAGTGTGCTCAGAATGCGCAAACTTATAAAATATGCTATATTTCATATGCTTTCCATTTTCACTCAGTTAGTTATGAATAATGAATGCTTCAGGAAACCAATGATCATTTCCGGCTTTGTAAGCTCAAAATTTAAAATTCAAAATATGATTGCCCTTGCTTCTTAAAAAAGGAGTCATTTTTCCACTGTCTGAAAGACTGACTCCAAAAGGATTTTTAAATAACACCTTTGCTAGTTTGGGATTTATGACATAAATTATAATATAGTGGTCTTTTAACATAGAGCTCACCTTCACTAAAATGTATATTTAGATAAATCGTTTAAAAACCCATGAAAACAAATTTCCATTTAAAATTGAAAGAACTTATTCTTTCCAAGAGAGAAACTGATCTTTGTTTTTAAATTTCAGAATGTGGAAAAGTTTCTAAGAATTTGCCAAACTTTGTATTCATAGCACATATATAACCATTCAGGGAAACTTGATAATAACAAAGAAAAGAATAATTGTTTTCATATAAAACCCAAGTCCATCTTTTTCATTTCCACTGACCCTTCTTTTATCAGCTGTCTGGTACCATGTCTACTGCTATAGCTTATAGAATAATTCAATGTATTGTTCATCACTCACATTCTGTATAGCACACAACAACACATATGACTACTAAATATAAATAAAACATAATAGAATTAAATTTACTGTCCCATTGCAGTAGGTAGATTTTACATGTTCATTGATCATACTGGGCAAGTGATTTCATACAGACCAGTTAAGACACTGAACAAGGCTATCAGCAAATGTTCTTTTGGATAGTCCTGCAAGAAGATAGGGCTTGCATTAGGAAAAAGGGTTCTAAAGTGAGAAGTTCACTCTTGGACATCTTTCATACCTATGAAACACATAACTTACCCCCACACCCGAACATGCACATAAACATACATCACATACACACACACACACACACACACACACACACACACACACACACACACACACATTCTGCACTTGACGGTCTGATGAAATGAGGTTGAAAAGAGGATGAAGTCTATGAAACCAGCTGATGGTCTACTTGGATTAAAATGATGAAACTGGATTTCCTATCAAAGACAGACAGGAGCCACTGAAGGCAGTGAGTCAGCAACGGTGGGCTCTCAGGGCTCACTGAGCTGTGTTCCTCTCACAGAACCGACTGCAGAATTTGGCACATGCCAGGTAACAATGCCTGTAGAGTTGAAGCTTATCAGTTTTGCACAAGAGGGAGGTGGTGGGACCAGTGGAAGAGAGCACTTGATAGCTAGTTCTGTGTGAGTCTCTCTTTGTTACTGGGCACGTGAGATGTTTACTGTCTGAGCCATAGATTCCATTAAAATGGAATTAATGGGTCTTCCTCTGTGGGCTTCCAAGTTGGGTAAATTCATGTGCTGTTCCTATCAAAGCCTTGTCCAATAGCTAAATACAGAGCAAATGGCACTTTACTACAGTTATGACTTTATACCACAAAGCATTAAATCTGGAAGACTGTCTTTGAAATACGGAAGCCCTGCATGCAGGCGAGGCCTCTCAGAACCCAATGGACTTAGTATAACTAGGTGTTTCGTGCATGTAAAAACTCATTTGAGAGCCACTAAAAAGGAAGAAAATGACCTTATTAATAGCCTGTGTTCCAGACTGAGCTGGGACTGAGCCTCCAGCATTCCCACTGAGTCCATGGAACTAGACACAATGAAGTGAGTAGAAATGAAATTAAAACCGTTGTTACCCCAGAGATTCATCATTTTGTTAAAGAAACATGTTTGTGAGAGGAGAGAAACCACCTGTCATCTTCAAGTATCTCTTGATTGTGTATTTATAGATTTAACTGGTTGGGGAGGAAAAGCAACATCCAATATCTACTTTGATAATATCAGATATAAGTCTGTGAAGTAAATTTAGAGATGGAATTTAATCATAGACTAGCTCATAATTACTTAAAATTATTATCTTCCTAGCTATAAAAATTGATTTTAAGTTGTATTTCCTGTTTTTCTCTTATTTAATCTCTGCTTCCCACAAAGAGACATTTCTCCATGAACTCTACTTAATTATTTCTGTGTTATGGCCTTACTGATTATGTTTATTTAATTTGGAAATGTAGAAATTTTCACATTCAATTGAAAAATATCTATTATCTTTTTTGTCGTAGTAAAAGAATTTTGCAGTGACTGCTGGCTCCTTCATGGCTGATTCACTTATGGCTGGTGGTGAATGTGTTTATAGCTAAGGAAACATTTACATTTGTAGATTTCTAAAATAATTCTTGGGAACATACAAAATCAGATCATATTGTGTTTCCCATCAATAGAACAGAACTGACCAACATTGGGGCTTTGTTGGTTCCTGGTGGGCAGAAATCCAAGGTTAAAACCACGAGCCAGGAGCAATGTAGATTCTGCATTTCATCTAAGCTGTAAACAGCACGTACCCTAGAGGGCTCAGGTCAATGTATTCTCAAGTGGGCAGTGCTCGGCTATATCAGTAGGAAGTATTGACCGTCCTAAGCGCCTACACATCAGTGACAGATGGCATGGAACTAGTGCTGTTGTTAAATGGGCCCTTGAGAAGACTCCATTATTTTTATGCTTGTCCTATGTTCCACTCAGTAGATAAATATTTGTATCTTTATGTTAGCAGATAGCAAAGCTTAGTCCTATGGAACTGGATCAGCATGCAGAGACAAGAATTGGGATTCAGACCAAAAAAAAAAAAAAAAGATTGATTTTTTTTTTCCACAGTAACTTTCATGATTAAAGACAACTGCCTGTCTTCCGAGCTTTCCAAAGCAGAACTGACTTGACTGGACATCTAAATGGGTAAAAGCTAATAGAACCCGAAGGCTATACTCACATTTGAATTGCTGTGCATGTATGCAAATGTGCATGATAAAGCGTGTGTTCAGGCTGGTTCTGAAGAGTGTTTTAAAGGGATATAATAACTATTTTAGCCTAAAGTATTGGGATTGGGCACTTTTTTCCTCCATCTTTTTGATTAAACATGACTAGTTTGCAAAGGTATTTATTACACTATGAAAGCTAATAAGCCTTGTTTTAAGAGCTGTTTATTTCAGGTACTACATAAGGTGCTTTATAACGAAACTGAAGGGCTCTTCATTAGCAGCCTGTGAATTGGCCAGAATTGTTAACTCTAGTTTAGTGACAAAGACCCCAAAACAGAGAGCTAGCATAGTGGAAGTGGCAGGTAATGTTTTCAACGCTGGTGGCCGTCTCCTTCCTTTCAAAAGGTATTGCCAGGGAAGCCATTACCACAGAATGGATTTCCTGCCACATTTTCTGTAGATTGATCAGAGAAAAATGAGGTCATCCCAAAGTGTGGAAGTTGGTGTTTGGGCAGTCAGTGGGTTCCACAGGAAAGATTGCAAGTCACCTCTCTTTCTTCTCGGGATATCATCAGAGAGAATAAATGAGACCAGCCACCAAGTGGGAAAATGCTCTTAGGGTAAGGCCCTAGAGTGACCGTGTATGTAAAGGGACAGTTGGAGGAAGCTTGGCATCACTCCATAGAGCTGACTCTTTAGCAAGTGGACTCTCTGTAACTCACTGTCCTTGTGACACAAGTTACAAGTTAATCGAGGGACAAAGGAGAGAAAAGGAGGCACAGCAGCTGTGCCAGCATCAGTCTCTGCCTCTCTCCACTCCGTCTGGACCCAGGACTTCCCTCTGATGTTAAAACCCAAGAAGCTTCATCACAATCCCTTTCAGGCCCGGCTCCTCAGCACACCTTGCAAGTGACAGATGCATTAGTCACCTGACAGCACTGGCCTGGAGCTGGAGTGTTCTCTAAATGTCACTTTGATAGGACCATCTCAAAATAGCAGGGCACCAACTCAACGCTAAAAGGAGTGAGTGACCCAGTGTTTTCCATACCAAATCTGAAGGGTGAAAGAAAGACTCAAAGAGGTACAGCTGGTATTTTTGTGATGCGGTTTTGTTTCAAAGACAGAAATGTTCATCTGTATGAAAATTAGCATTTACCTAGCACCGCGGAAGAAAGCCTATTAAAACAACTTTCCCAAAGCCGCCAAGGTGACAGTGTGCTCTCATTTTGACAAAATACTCGACACATTCACGAATTCATTTCACCTGCAAAAATTCTATTCCATTGCAAAATTCACTCTCTCTTTTGCTTTAATTAAATGCATTTTCTGGATTTTACTTGAGACTAAATTAGGCTTACCAATAGACTAATTTTGTAATGTTCCAACTAACCAGTGACCCCACCTGTATTTTGCTGAAGAAAGGATTGAAATTGGAAGCCAGGTGACATGCCAATGTTGTTGAAAGAAAGGAAGTTACATTCGCATTTGTGGCTTTCTTTAGAGTGACTCTGACCTGCACTAATGGCTTCATTTTCTTGGTGTTCTGCAAGGAAGCAGGATGTGGGCTCAGATTTCCCAGGCTTCAAGAGAATAGGAAAGGACATGAGATGCACTCAGCACATCTTCCCTGTAAGTCTGCAGGTAAAGTCACACGACGGATTTAAATTTCTCTTCTTGTCCACTAATGTGATAGCGCACATCTTTTTAGTGCAACCTTTGGACTTGAAATTCTCAGGATAAAGAGGAGATGCTTATTGCAGTCCTTGTATTAAACAAAATAAAATAACAAAATGTGTTTTCACTGTAAAAATATTGTAAGATAATGAAATTCTGCCTGCCACATCACATACTTTTTTCAATTTCCTTCACAGCGGAGAAGTGATGGAATTACAGGGACATTGGCATTGCCTCTTCACTCCCTCTTCAGAAAACCAACCAGTTCTTCTTCCACTTTAGAGTGTGATTTAAATAAATCTTTCTTTTCCATTGTTTTCAGTTAACTTTTTAAAAGTCAGGAGAGAGGGAATGTCAGGAGTTTGAAAGAAAAGTCAGCTCAACATTGGAGTCGCATTAGAAATCATGAGGCAAGCAGAGAACCCTAAGTCAGTGAACCCTAAGTCAGTGGATAACACAGAGGACACTTATTGCTCAGGAGCCCTTGTGTCCATGCTGATAAGGCCATGTACACCAAAGCAAGTAAAAGCACAGCATTTCAGAAAAAACTGAGACAATGCTGCCTCATTAAACCAAAAGGTTTTGGGGAAACTTAGGTGCTGCATAGGGACATAACTAGAAAGAAAAACACAAAAAAAAACCCAAAAATACTTCTTAGAGGAGTGTTTTTGAAGTGACTGCTTTGTCATAGAGTGGTTATTTATCCAGTGTAGTGAAAATTGAAGATGTCCTTTAAGATGTCCCCTAAGTCCCCAACTGAGCTTTCAGCCACCAGTCATATCAACAGCCAGTCACAAGGGTGACATGCTAGACTACAAGACAGGAACATCCACAGATGTCCCCAGCCACTGCTGCTAGCAGGCCGCAATCAGTCACTAGTAATAATCAGGCCACTGTGGACAGCAGTTTCAAAATCTATTTTCAATTTTAAAAAAGTACAAACAAAAAAGAACGCTCTACAGTTCAAATTTTAGAAAACTAATACAGTAAATAGATTTTAATTGACCTTTAAGCATGTTTTATCCTACAGAACTAAAGTATTTTCTGGAAAATGTATAACTAATTTGTAAAATCTCAGTGATTATTGCATGTATGTGAATTACGATGCTGTACAAATATTTGTTCATGGCGTTAGAGGCAAGAATAATGCAAGAGAATGGAGTTTTGTTTCTATGCCAACACTCTTCATTTATAAAGGCTTTCTTACCATGATACCTGTATGAAGCATGATGTAGTGCACAGTTTGAGTGACATCAGCTGCATGAACCAAATTATGATATGGATTTTTGTGCTTGCTGTAACCAACTTCTAAAGCTTCTGCAAAGGCAATTAGGCAAGAAACAGGAATCTGTGGAGAGTAATATTTATGATTATATTTTCATTTAAGTTGTCATGCTACACAAACATGAGCATGGTGTTTAGAAATGGAGCAAATTAATGAGTCAAATATGGGCAGTAATTTCAAGTTCAGTGAGATTTGTCTTAAAAAAGCCACATCATTGATATATATTAGACTGCAATATGAAAGACTATAACACAAATTAAATAGCTCATACCATATGGCTCTGAATTTTCATATCTTCCATAGTAAAGAAAAAAGGCTAGTTCTTAAAAATATGAAATGGCCCAATATAAACCACAAGGTCTAGTTTTCTCAGCTGCTGGAGAAAACTGGTGCCTTCGTGGTTCTTTCTGGCCCTTCTGATGCCACAAGCCCTGAGCAAAGGGAAGTTAGGACCTCAGATTGCTCAGAAGTGGCAAGGAGGGGAGCAGGGAAAAATGCAGAGTTCAATAAAAGTCAATTTAAAAAAAACCCTATTGCTTAGACACTTCTAGGTGAAAACAATTGGAAGACGCATCTTTTCAGTCTAAGGAAAGCTCCCCATAAGTTAGCTGTGGTGATGGGAAACTAGGATTCCTAGAGCCGCCGTGGTGAATCAATAAGACTGAGTGTTCAAGACCAGCCTGTGCAACATGGCAAATTCAAAGCCACCTTGGGCTGCATAGAAAGACCATGCCTCAAAATAAAGAAAAGAAGGGGTTCGTTGTGTAGTATAAGAACCCTGGAAACAAAGGAAAAAAAAAGAACCCTGGGACCTATTGCACTTCTTCAAGACATAGTTTCTGTCCTGATAGGATTCTGTGAAGAATTCAGGGAGTGCCTGTTGGGATTAATTTTCCGGGTCTCATGGTGAATGCAGATGTGCAGGGAGTGGTGGCTTCATCAGAGGGTGAGCACAGACCCTCAACCTGTGACCTGCTAAATCAATCTAAAGCCATTGGCTCAGGGTTTCGGGCTGCGTTCTTATTCAAATAACCAGTTCTCTGAGTGTCTCACTGTTGAAGTTCCTGACCTTGAAGCGGTTGATAAGGTCGTATCTGGTAAACAGTTCATAAATCATAAACTTCAGACTATGCTCGCCGCTCGCTTCATTTAAGGCAAATACGTCAAAAGACCATTTATCAACATCCTGTAGAAAAAGAGTTAATATTTTAGATGGCAATAGCGTAATCACACTGCTTCTCATGGAAAATTATTTAACAAATTGAGCATTGAACATACAGCAGGTGATCCTGCAGTGGAACATGTCAGACTGCATTCTGCTGGAGTCTGATATGTCAGGGCTGCAGGGGTGAGGCTGACATGGATAACATAACACCAAGGCTCTTCCTCAATACCAGGGTTATGAAGCTGATGTAATAAACTCAGAATCAGTCTAATGCAGCCTTCGTCTTTGCTCTCTCGGACTTCCTGCCATAAATCATTTCCTAGACAGGCTCCATCCTAAGGCAGGAGAGCTGGTGTTT
>PVIU01010313.1:0-70834 GCA_004026605.1 Ondatra zibethicus | reverse complement strand
TTAGGGCTAGGCAGGTTCTGGTGGTTAGGGCTAGGCAGGTTCTGGTGGTTAGGGCTAGGCAGGTTCTGGTGGTTAGGGCTAGGCAGGTTCTGGTGGTTAGGGCTAGGCAGGTTCTGGTGGTTAGGGCTAGGGAGGTTCTGGTGGTTAGGTCTAGGCAGGTTCTGGTGGTTAGGGCAAGGGAGGTTCGGGTGGTTAGGTCTAGGCAGGTTCTGGTGGTAGGCTACTTTTCATCTTGCTGTTCTCCTCTGCCCTCTGTAGCATATCTCACCTCAGGTGTGACTCATATGATGACCCAAGCTTCAGAACTTCTTGCTCAGAATGCTAAGGTGAGGAAACCCATAGGTAAGGGCCTGGGTGGATAGGGCGGCTACCCTTGGTAGGGGAAGGGAGACCTAGCACAGGGAGCTTTCCATTTTCCTGAGTGAGGAGTCTGCAATCAGAAGCAGTAAGGGCAGGGACAAGCAGATGTTGCTGTCCTAACTCTACTTTGAGATACAGGGTCTCAGTAGGAGTGAGGGTGTATAGAATTTGAATCTGCTACCAGAAAGGGACTTTTGGCCATACATCCTCTCCTTGTGCTTTGCACAAGGCAGTTGGCCATAACTGAATGTTGGTCAGTTGTGGAAAGTGGAAGGCTGGAGGTGGAACCATTCCAGTACAAGGAGCATGCCTGAAACAGTCACTGTGCCCTATCCAAGAGAAATGCCCCTGGTAGCTGCTGTGGGGGTGGGATGAAAGACATGATTTACACATAGCTGGAAGCTACATGCTTAATAAGCATCAGGAAATGCAATGTTAGCATTTATTAAGTGCTCTCTGTATGGCAGATTCTGCACAGAACATGTTTTATCTAGGGTTCTCATTGATCAAGACAACCATTATACAGAAAGTAGAGGACTTGTAAGTGAAGATGGGGAACAGATACTGGCTTCAACTGGCTGCACATTTCCATGAGGGCTCACTGAACACATCTCTGACTCCTAGGTTGAAGGCCTCCCAAGTCAATTAACAGCCCATGTCCAAAGATGTCCACCTCATGTTTGATCTGAAGGGTGACCGGACTTGAGAGAAAGACTATAGAGACTGAGCCCTTGGTTACCATCGTGATGACACTGGAATCTTCTTGCTGAAGTATTCATAAAGAGACATCTTATCTACCAACCAGCCCTGATGTTGTTGTGTATGGTTTGCCGTTCCTCCCTCCCTCTTTCTCTCCTTCCTTCCCTTCCTTACTCCTTCCATCCCTCCCTCTCTCTCCCTCAATTATCCATGCATCCATCATGCATCCATCCATCCATGCATCATCCATGCATCCATCCATGCATCCATGCATCCACGCATCCACGCATCCACGTATCCATCCATCCATCCATCCATCCATCCATCCATCCATCCATCCATCCATCCATCCAATTTTAGGTGCCTTGCAGGCCTGGTCCTGGGGGCACATAGCTACCTGCTATTCCGCTGCCATGCGTTGCAGGCAGTGCAGGAGATCCCAGCACTTTTGAAGGGGTGCTGGTGTGGACTGGGATGGGGGTTGGGTGGTGGAGTGCTGGGGATTCCTGTATTTTAGGCCCCGCCCATTGCTCCCTTTATGTGGCTTTCAGTTTCCGGCCTGCATCCTTTCTTTTCTCTCAGATGAACTTTTAAATATTTCCTGCTAGACAGCTGAAGATTCTCTTCTGCTTTTGAGTGTGAGGAAGTCGTTATTTTTCCCTTCAGAGGGATGGCTGTGCAGGCTCCTGAATGCCGCTGGTGGTGTTTCTACCCTTTTAGCATTTGAATATTTCACTCCACTCTCGCTTGCTCGCATGGTTTCTGCACAGAGTTCTAGGCCTTGCTCATTATAGACAGCGAGTTTTCTCTACTCTGTCTTTTTTCACCACCTTCTTTAAAGATTTTTGCATTCACTGCTTTAAGTGCTGAGTTTTGTAAGGCCCTTTCCACACAAGTTTTAAGGCATTTTGAGCACATTATCCCATTTCCTTTTCTCTCCCCTCTTCACTTCTGTGAGTCCCTTTCACTCTTAGACAATTTTACTTCTATTTTTTATGTCATATGCACATTCATGACTTCATGTATCTATATAAAATCTAGAATTCAGAAAAGAGAGGAAAATATGTGATGTCTGTCTTTTTGAGACAGAATTAATCTGCTTAATATGGTAAAAAGCCAGTTGCAACCATTTTCTTGCAAGTGGCATAATTATGTTCTTTCTGCCTGAATAAACTCCCATTGGGCATATTTACCACATCTTCTGTACTCCTTCCTTTGTTGACAGACCTCTACGTTGACTGGTTCCTGTATCCTGGACTTTCTGAGCTTTGCATCTTTGAATATGGTATAAATAGGCAAGGACCGTTCTTTTTCCCCTGTGCTTGGAATTCTTTACTCTCTCTGGATTTGTTGTTGGGTACCTGTCTTGAGTTTTGGGGAGGTCTTAACTGTGACCAGTTCAAATACTTCCGAGGCCTTTTTTTTTCTGTGCCCTTGATCATCCCATTACCCACAAACTACAGAAATGTTTTATGACCGACACATAGCTCTTGGACATTCTGACCCCAGCTCCCATTTGCTTTTTTGTTTTCTGTTGCTATTTCTTGCTTTTCATTGGTGATGGGAGTTGAGCCCATGACCTCATGCTTGCTGAGTGTACAAAGTGCCACTGAGTTACACACTTGGCCTGTAATGTTATCTATTCTTCGGAGTGTGTGTGTGTATGTGTGTGTGTAGGATCTTCCTGTCTCCACTTCCCCTGCACTAGGAGTACAAGCCACCACACCTAGTTGTCTATAGAGGTTCTGGGATTCAGCTCAGTTCCTCACGCTTACAGAGCCAGCTCTTAGAGCAGAGCCCCCTTCCCAGCCCTGCTGTTATTTCTTAAGGCTCATGGATACTTTGCTTAGCATTGTCCAATCTACTGATGAGCCCTTCAAAGACACTCCTCACTGCTGTGTTGTGTTTTCTTCTGGACCTTTCCCTTAGACTTTTCCTTAGTGTTTCCATCTCTCTGTTTGTATTATTCATCTGTTCCTACGTGCCCATGTGTTCCCATAGAGCCCTTGGTGTATTTATGGAAGTTGTTTTAAATTCTTGGTCTGATTATTTGCACACACCTGCCTCACACAAGTCTGATTCCGATAGCTGCTATGTTCCTCCAGTACCTACCCTATGGCTTTTATTAATTGCAGGTCTTGAAATTGTTTAATGGAAGGCAGACATGATGTATTAGGCCAAAGGACTGAGGAAAACAGGCCTTTAGTGCCAGGTTTTCCACTTAGCTGGCCAGGGGTGGCCTGTGTGTGTAATCTCTTCTGCACGTTTCCTTAGCTACTCCTTCGCAGACAGAACCTTCGCAAACTACAGTCTTTCAGCTGCCCTCTCTGTTGCCACGCAGGAACCCCCCTGTGATGTGTGTGTGGAGGGACGTCCAGGCAGCCCTGTGATGAGGCCTCGTATTTGCTGAGCCTGTTCCCTGGGCTGTGACCTTCCCAAGGTCTTGGCTCTTCCCACTGTCATTGTCTGAAGACTGAAAGTCTGGAGGGTGTGTGTGTGTGGAGTTGGTCGTTCCTCATCTCCTCAGCTGGCTTAGTTCTAGAGAAAAGACAGCCATGAAGGCAGGCTTCTGTGAAGGAGAAGACAATGCTCTGAGCCCAACAATGACACCCTCTCCCTCTCTTGGAAGGGTAAAGAAGTTTAGCCTTGTTCTTCGTGGGGAAGACCTGGGGACAGTGTGGACGTCTGTGATGTCCTCTATAGTGGGCCCTCAGACTGAATGTGGTCAAGCTCAATCCTACTTAACCTCCAGACAATTGTCTACCACAGGGGAGGTTTTCCTGCTTCAGCTCTGGTTCCAAGGAGGCTCTGGACAAGTTTGTCTGTTAAACCTGCAGGTCAGTGGGGAATCCGAGAAGACACCTTTCCTTCCTTCCTTCTTTCCTTTCTTTCTTTCTTTCTTTCTTTCTTTCTTTCTTTCTTTCTTTCTTTCTTTCTTTCTTTCCTTCCTTCTTTCCTTCCTTCCTTCCTTCCTTTCTTCCTTCTTTCTTTTTCTTTCCTCCCTTTCCTCCTCCCCCTTCTTATTCAAACCACCACAACAGGGGAGATAAGAAACAACACAAATCACAATCTTTGTAACTGCTACAAAATACTGTGTATCAACGAAAATCTGCCCTACGCATAAAATAAAACATTTATTTTCATTTTTAAACCATTACACCCCGCCCATTTCCAGATAAGAAGCAAGAAGTTCAGAGAGGTTGAGTCACTTCTCTAGTGTCACACAGCCATTAAGTGGCTATATCAACATATCCTTTGAGGAGGCCGGAGCGGGTGAGCAGCAGCTCCCTGCAAAGTTGGGCCTGGGAGCTATCATCTGGTGGTGGGCTTTGACCAGCTAGGTACTATGTAACCAGGTGCTTGTGGTGGACTAGGGCACTGCTGAGTTCGTTTCCTGCCATGGGCAAAGAATTGAGCACTCAGGAAAGACATGAGTTTTAGTGGAGGAGAAGGGAAGGAACAGTTTCCCCCTTTGTCCTTTAATGGTCGGTAGCCACGGGGTCTCCCCGTTTCTTTTATTGGCTCTGTTTAGAAACCCACCTCTGTGCGTTCGCTGTCAGTCCTCCTTGCAATGTCTTCTGGGAAAAAGTAGCTGCTATCTCAGGGAACTGACTTTTGCTTTCCTTGTCCACCTATGTCTCCCTTACTCAACTATTTCCAGAAGAGAAAGGGACAAGCCTAATGCAAGTCCTCACCCACTGTACGTGGGCCGGGGACATCTCTTCTCGGCTCCTGTGGCCTGCCCGCTCCCAGGGGCAGGGAGAGGAAGAGCGAATAGGAGTTGCCTAGTCAGGGGCAGGAGGGCAGTGTGCTGGATTGTGGGGTGGGGGGGTGGGGGTGGGGTAGGGTGGAGGGGGGAGGGTGTAAGAAGGGAGGGAGAGGAGCTGAGGGCTACTCAGGCTGGAGCTGGCCGCAGAGCCAGGGAAGATCTCACCTCCAAAAACAGCTGTGGGGGCCATGCGGGCTGATGCAGTGTCCCTAGCAGCTGGTGCCATATTGTTGGCTACTGGGAAGTAGGAGATGGAGCTCAGAAGGAGGAACAGATACTGTCCAGGAGTCTTCCCACAATGGTCCCTCCTTTCCTTCCTCCTGTCCGTCATGAAGTATCAGGTCTTTTTTTTATTTTCCCCCATCGTCCTGACCACCATACTCACCTCCTGACCCAGAGATGATGGAGCTGCATAATCAGGACCTGAAGCCTGTTAAAGGCGCACCTAAAGAAATACCCTCTCGGGCTGGAGAGATGGCTCAGTGGTTAAGAGCATTGCCTGCTCTTCCAAAGGTCCTGAGTTCAATTCCCAGCAACCACATGGTGGCTCACAACCATCTGTAATGGGGTCTGGTACCCTCTTCTGTACTACAGGCATACACACAGACAGAATATTGTATACATAATAAATAAATAAAAATTCCATTCTCCTGCCTTCTAAATAGTTATTTATTTTTAAAAAAGAAATACTCTCTCCTTTTAAGTTGTTAGTCTCAGATGTTTGTCGCAGCAGGCAAACACATGGGGGCAGAGGGTGATTTTGCATGTGGGGATGTCTGTGGCAGACATTGCAGCAGGCAGGGAGGTACTTCCTGTGCCCCTTGTGCAGGAAAAGGGAGTGGAGTTGGGGAGAAAATAGTGGATTCAGGCAGATCTGGTGCTTGAACCATGCTCAGTGGGACAAGAGTCTGGAGGAATCAAGGGAGAGCAGCCAGGCTGGGAGGCCAGTTCAGTGGACCCGGATGTTGAGTCCCTCCCAGTGGTATAGACACAGGGCGAGCAGGGTGCACGCACGAGTCGAGGTGGAATGTGTTGCACTTAGGAGAGGTGCTGTCAGGGAAGGGCTCAGCATGTCCGGGGAGAGCATAGAGCTCTGGGGAGAGGTGTGCTAACCCACAGTCCTTCCCTGGGTGAGAGGCCATTTTTCTCGGAACCACTAGATGGCACCATTTCCACACAAACAACATTTCCTGAAGGTGACCTGGTCTTTTTCTAAGACCCCTACTAGGGCTTGGAGTAGATTTTTAGCACTGTTTGGGAAGCTTTGAGATGAGATACCTTTAAATATCTCTGTTTGGTTATGGAAACAGTTTACATTCACACACATAAAATGGTATCGAGGCAATTCATTCAAATAAAATGTTCTGAGCACTTATATTCGATACTCTGCGAATATGGGATGCCCGGTGAATAGTCTATCCTGGGGAGCTCCGAGGGGCAGAGAGGCTGCCGTGCATACTGGTTCTGAAATATGGTGTGAAAATAAGCCAACAGTGCATGCATGGTGGAGCAGGGGTTGGGTGGGTTTCTCTACTAGAAAGGCAAAGCTAGTTGTCACTGGAGGGAGGGACTGTTTAGACAGAGGACGGAGGCATTCTCAGCCCCTGACATTGAAGGAGAGGTCCGCTAGGTATGGGTGCCACTCCCAAGGCCTGGAGGATGTTCGGGTGCCACTCCCAAGGCTTGGAAGATGTTCGGGGAACCGGCCCTGACTCCAAGTGCCTGGAATGAGGGAGGGGGTAGGTCCGGCTGATGGAAGAACCTGTTATGGGGGACTGGGTACAGTCCCTGCAGGTGGATGTTAAAATGACTCCCTAAGACAGGTGTCCAAGTGTGAGGAGATAAGCCTAGGAAAAGAGAGGGGCCCATCTGTGCTCGGCAGCTCTGGCTGGGAGGGGATGGCTCAGTTGCTGATGAGTCCCCTCCCCTGTGCCTCTCACACACAGACATCTGGAGTATAAGGAATGAGGGAGCCGCATTAGTATTATAGACACAGCGCCTTCAAACCCGGGGTGGAAATGAAATCATTAAGTGGCTCAAATGGAGTTTTGTTCTGTGCATGATTAACCCCAGGAGGGGAGTTTGGGAACAAATATACCTCCTCTACCTGTATTACAGGGGGACTGAGCCATGGTGAATTAAAAGAAAATCAAGGGCAAATTTGGGGCTAGTCAGCTGTGACCAAGCCATTTGTGTAGTTAAATGGAGCCAAAGGCACTAATAACTGCTTTGCGGGTCATGGATCTTCTGGGGGGCGGGGATAGGGCAGGAGGTGGCCTGGGCAGGTGGGTAGGGAGCTGGGCTCCATGTGGGGATGTAGCCTGTTGGCCTGTTCCTGTCATCTAAGTGTGTATCACTTCCTAACGTACCCTGTTGATTCTAGAAAGAGACGGGAACCAGGGTCCAATCTGAGCCGTTGGTGTCTCATATAGATCTGAGCTGAGCTTGGGAGGCTGGAAGGGTTTGCTAACATTATCCTTGAGCGCTTCTGCACGGGGGAGGGGATTGCTGTGGAGGGCTATGGTGAGGGGGATGTAAGACAAACGCTGCTTTCACAAATTGTACCATATGCTGAGGGGACCCCCAGCTCGAGGTGAAGGTACAGCAGGTGTCTGAGTTAGGTGGGGCTTTGCCTGGATCCTCACCAAAGGAAGAAGCTAACCAAACTAACTGGTCTGGTCTGAATGAAAATGGCCCCCGCAGGCTCTTAGAGGTATTACTATTCGAAGGCAAGGGCTTGTTGGAGAAAGTGTGTCACTGGGGGTGGGCTTGAGGTTTTCAGAAGCTCAAGCCAGGTCAAGTGTCTTGCTCCCTTCCTGTTACCTGCCCATCCTCCTGCACCATGTCTGCCTGCATGTCACTATGCTTCCCACCATGACGATAATGGACTAGACCTCTGAGCCTGCAATCCAGCCCCAGTTAAATGTTGTCTTTCTAAGAGTTGCTGTGGTCATAGTGTCTCTTTACAGCAATAGAAACCCTAAGACAGCAGTGGATAAAAATGGGGCAGGTTGGTCACAAGGAAAAGAAGCAGGGCACCTACTGGTTGTGCTTCTGTGCAGGCAGGTACTCCACACAAAACAGGTGGGCGGGGCAGGTGCAAAAGAGAGGCTGGAGGCCGAGGGGTAAAAGGCACAAGGAGGAACCCAAGCTTCAGCCTTCTGGGTTGGACTCATCTTGGTATGTAGTGTGAACAGGATGGGGGGAACTAGAGGCCCCTTTAGACTCTCTCAGATGAGCCAGTGGTTGGTGCATCCTCTGGGTATTCTACACACTGGGATCAACTGAGATACCGTGTGCGTGCGTATGTGCATGTGTGTGTGCACGTGTGTGCATGCGTGTGTGTGTGCATGTGTGCGTGTGCTGCTCTGAACTCAGCTTAGTTCATAGACTGCTCTAGGGACACATATCCATCCATCCAGGGTCTGGGAAGGCAGTACTTGGCTGCCATGGAAGTCAACGGATACACTGTTGGATGTGTTTTCCAATTACCCAGCAGTCTATGCGAGGCCAAAATTCTTGTTCCTTAGAGAGGGAGAAGAGAGTCAAGAGAAAGCAGCAGCTGTTCCTGAGAATTGGGGAACTCTGAGTAGTCCACAGAGAAGCAGGCCCTGCGTGAGGCCGGTCCCTGCCCACCTGCTTTATCTCTCCCTGCGTAGTCACAGAGCAATTTCACCAGCTTTGGAATTCTCTAATGGACTGTTACTGGGATGCATATGCAGGTGGGGGTAGCCCAGAGCCCTCTTCCTAGTCCTGGTGCTCAGTAATCCTCAAGGAAGGACAGAACCATTGTCCATTACTCAGGCCCGAGTGCCGGCCTCACTTCTGTCCTCTGCCCAGTGCTCCCTTGAGTTCTGGGCCTTGCCCCTGTGAGCACTGTAGTTTGTGCCCTTACGTGGCGCCTGTCTGTGGGTTGGGCGTGGAGGCTGTCTTAATGAGTGCGGGATAGACCACGTGGGGAGGTCGGTATGAAAGAAGGGAGGGCTGAGAGAAGAGCAAGGCAGCGACTCTACTTTGTAAGGAGGGTGCTGGAAGACTCTGGAGGAACTACATACCGCCTAGCAGAGGTGTGCTTGCAGGACCTTTTTTCTGGGAGGGGCGGTATAGCGCATACACTGGGCCTGGATTCTCAATTGCCCCCTTAGGTGACTGCGTGATCTCGAGCAGCTGCTTAACCTCACTGGGATTCAGTTTCCAGGAGTCCTTTCAACACGTGGTAAACCTCAGGCTGGGGCGGTCACAACGACCTCTCTCCATATATGCCTGGAAAAGGGGCTTGCACAGTGCTTTGCAGCTGCAGTGACTGCTGGCCATAATTCCTCAACATCCGGGAACTGTTTCATAAGCCTTTTGCAACATGAGAGAACCTTGTCGTTCCTCAAGGAAATAGTTACTATCCTCCAGGCCCACAAACTGTCAGAACAGTGATCGTGGGGGCCTCTAAGAGTAATAAAGAGGCACAGACAAATACGGGGCGGGGGTGCGGGAAAGCTTGGGGCTAGAGATGTGCTCAGAGGTATAGTGTTTGCCTGCCATGCTGGCAGACAGCTAAGAGCCAGAGTGGTCAGGAAAGGGGACAGTGCCCCTTCTTCCTTGAGTCCAGTTTGTATGCTCTCTGAAGAGGTGCACCTGGGAGCAGGTGTGCTGTTTCTTCGTTCGTATTGAGAGGCTCAACCTCCCCGTCAATGTTGCAGCTAAGCGGAGGGTGTTATGGCTCCATATGGCCAGCAGAGGGTGCTGTCTATCCAACAGTGCCTTTGCCACATGTCGAGCCCAGTCTATGAATTGCTCGGATTTCCACCACCAAATAGACAGTGCCCTGGCCACAACCAAGCTCCCGTCTGTGCCCACAGAGAGCTCTGTCTTGCCTTTCCAAGGAGGCGAGTTCCCATGCTTACCTAGGGTTTGGGAGGAGCAGAGGTTCAGTCTTCTGCTGTTATGACTGGGAGAAGTACTCAGGTATAGGTGTCTGCTCAGCTGGGCCATGTGGGAGCTGACTCCTGGGTGGGGATGGGGATGAATTCATTAAGTGTTGTACAGGGTGAGGTTCTAGCTGTGCACTACTCCGGAACTCACCGTTGGTGTCTTCAGTCACTGGGATGCCTTGAAATGATGATGTTGGGAGGCACATTCCAGGGCTCAGGGGCTTCCTTTGGGGAACCTGTGTCCAGGGTGTGCTTGTTAAAGCCTGGAGTAAAGAATTGCATTGAGACTTCTAGCATCCAGTTCCTGTGGGGGTGGAGGGGTGGACGCTGAAAATGCAGGGCCCTACCCGGGTTCTTTGCTGACAGGCTTGGGAAGGCAGCTAGGAACCTTTGCTTTTGTTAGTCTCCCCTGTTGAGGTTAAAGCATTGCAAGAGAGAGGTCTGGAGCCTGGGAAGATATTTATGAGAGGGCTAACAGCTGGGATACTGGAACAGACAACTGACCAGATAAGAGAAAGGATAGGACTCTGGGGGATAAGATGAAGCCTGTCTCAGAAGACTTCAGCTCCCTTAGACTCCCCCCCCCCAGCCCCGCACCAATCTGGCACCTGCTGCTCTTTCCTTTAGCAAACGTCCCAACTTAATGGATAGCTACACTTTTTAAAAAGTCATCATATATATATATATATATATATATATATATATATATATTTAAATGGAGACCCCTTTAAAATTTTATTTAACTTTTATGTGCATTGGTGTCAGAACCCATGGAATTAGAGTTACAGACAGCTGTAAGCCACCATGTAGATGCTGGGAATTGAACCTGGGTCCTCTGAAAGAGCAGCCAGTGCTCTGAACTGCTGGGTCATCTCTCCAGCTCCTAATATTTTTTATTAACATTTTTTCCTTTATTTTCCATATGGACCACCATTTCCCCTCCCTCCTGTCCTTATGTTCCCTCCCCTGCCCAGACTCCCATCTACCCGTTTCCGCATCCACCCATTCTCTTCCTCTCCATTCAGGAAGGGGCGGGCCTCCCATGGGCTTGAACACAGCATGACACATCAAGTTGAGGTAGGACAGAGCTCTTCCCCCTGTATAAAGGCTGGCCAAGGTAATCCAGTAAGGGGGACAGGTTCCCCAAAGCTACCTAAGGTCTAGGGACAGGTCCTGATCCACTGCTAGGAGCCTTATAAACAGACCAAGCTACACAACTGTCACACACATGCAAAGGGCCTAGGTCAGTACCATGAAGGTCCATGTGCTTCCAAAAGCTCAGGCTAGCTGTTTCTGTGGATTCCTTCATCATGATTTTGAACCCCTGGCTCATACAATCCGTTCTTCTCCCTTTCTTCGGGAGGACTCCTGGAGCTGGTCCCAGCTTGGCTGTGGATCTCTGCGTCTGCTTCCATCAGTTACTGGATAAAGGCTCTCTGATGACAATTAGGGTAGTCACCAATCTGATTACAGTAGATGGCCAGTTCAGGCACCCTCTCTACTATTGGTAGGGGATAGCCACACTTTAATATACATTCTTACAGCTAATGCAATTAGATGTTAAAAGGCTGAAACGGCAGTTAGGACAACTTCTAGGCCTCTACTGAGAGGGAGAGGGGTGGGGGAGAGACTATCTCGGATCACTCATGGTGGGGTGGGGAAGGACCAAGGGAGGAGAATTGATAGACGATTTCTTGGTGGTACTTAAGCTGCTGCCCTAGGTCTGTTCTCACTCTGGAAGGTCTCAGCTAGCTTGTGCTTTCTGGCTTGCTAGAAGTAACCCCTGGCTGCAAACTTTATCTATGCACTGTGGAAATTCTTTTCCCTCAGGAGCACAAGAACCAGGAGAGCTACCACAGTTGGGATCAGAGGAAATTTGAAAGGAAGCATTTCCCTTTGACACCTTTAATCCCTTCTGCACAGACAGGGCAGTTCGGAGAGGACATTCCCCTGCTTGTTTCCTTTCCCCCAATTTCTTTGGCCAGGTATACCTGCTCCCACCCTGGGCTACTCTGCTCCGTTGTAGTCCAGGAGAATCAGCAAAGGGAAGGAGCTACAGAGAAACACTGTGGGTTTCAGTTGGCCTAGAGATGTGTTGTGAGCTTTCAGTTTGAGCCTAGTTCTCTGTGGTTGAGAGCCTTTAGGTTTCTAGCGTCTTTGGAGTTTTTCCTTAAGGGAGTTGGCTCTGCTTCCTGAAGGATAGAATGACAAGCGTGAGTGCATGCGTGTGTGTATGTGCGCCCATTCACTTTGTAAACGTGCACAGGTTGTATTTGTGCAGGCACACTTTTCACTATTAGAGGGCTCACCATCATAGGGGTCCTATAAGGCCTTGTGGAGTGAAGGGTGTACAAAGGCTATACCCCCAAGTTTACACTGCTCTGCTTCCTTTTTAGGGCCATGGTCCTATACCCTGGGGAGCTGTGTGGGGACACAGGTGAGGAGGTGGCAGCAGCAGGACCTGTCTAGGCTGTGCTGCCTTTCTTTCCCTTTGAGCAGACTCTTGACTTCTCTGGACCCGGAGGCACTGCTCCCTGTGAGTGCCTGCCATGACGGCAGATGGAGTGTTGGGTACACCCCAGCTCAGTGCCACGGTTCTGAACATCCTCTTGCCCTGTATCCTTTCTCTCCAAAGAGAGCAGTAAGCCTCCCATGCTGGTGGACCTTGGTTTACTCCTCTGGCAGTGAGACTTTTGAAGGGTCCCTCCACCCAGAGCTGATCCTGACAAGGCACATGAAGGAGTTAGAGGAGAGGTGCCTTGTGCCTTGAATAGCACCGTCCTCCCGCTTTGTGGGTCTGGCCAAGACCTTGATGCAAAACTCACTCTGTGCATGCCCAAGAGCTGTTTGGTCTCCCGTCTTCATGTTGAGTTTAGCAACCACAAACAGTCTGACCTTGGGAGCCATTCTGTACCCAGCATGTAGTAGGCATTCAATAAATTGAATTGAGCATATCAAAGATTCATTGTCTACATGGTTTCTCTGAACTCATAGGGAAAATGGGAATGATAATTCTATATAGCAAGGCCAGGGCAAACATATGTACTGCTCCTTATAGATCTAAATATAGGGCCTCAGGAAATGAATGTGACTACAACCAGTATAACTGACAGGAAGCAGGTTTTTCCTTCCCAGCAGTTCTTAGACCTTTCGTTAAACAAACAAATAAATAAAACAAAACAAAAAAACAAGTTTGAATTGAGGTATTTGTACTTTGAAAGAGCAAGGAGACATTTCAGAAGCAAGGTTGTCAAAGAAGAAATGGAAATCCTGGAGAGTAGAAAAGCATCTTTTCGTTTTCCCTAACAGAAAGAGAAAATGCCACAGCACTAGTAGAGGCTGTTGCTCTGAGACCCCTAGCACTTCCACCCCAGGAGCTGACCAGAAAGTACCATTTGTACAAGTAACACCTCTCTTCTTCAGTGAGCTGCAAGTGGGCAGGGGCTGTGCATATGTAACACTTCATGATGCCTGGCTGATGCTTTACATCACAGAGATATTTTAGATGGTGACATGTGATCTCCATGGCTGTCCTAACCCCTGCAGCCTCCCCAGACAGGGCAATGGGGAGAGCCCTACTCACTGCTGTCGGTTGAGCCTCACCTGGTCACTCTTTACTCTCTCCCAGGACTCTGTGTCCATCTTCTGTTAGTGTCCCCCCACCCCCTGCTCTCCATTTTGAACATTCCACCTGCCTTTAAGTCCCAACCCACGTGATGTATCCTCGGTTTGAAATGTGCTCTTTCCCCGTTGCTCCCAGCATGCCAACAAGCTGCAAATTCATTTCCACACTCCATAGCCATATATTTAGTGTGGTTTCTTATGTTTAATTTTTCCCCATTTATGTGCCTGTCAGACTAACTGCCTTGCAAGTCTCTTTTGGGAGCTATCCGGGTCTTATCCTCTTTAAAGGTGTTCAGTAAAGTCTGCATGACTCAGGGCAGCCTGAGTCATCCCACCGAAAGGTCACACAGGTTCCTGTTACATCTCTGGCCCATGCTAACACTTGCTGCTGTCTGTATTCCTAATACCTTTCCATGGCTCACCCTTAAGCCCCAGTCTGCGCCTCTATGTTATACTTCCTTCCCTAAATGCCATTCTGTCCCAGGCATGTCCACATCAGGCTCCCCTGACATGAACCCTGGCAGTGGGAGATGTTTTTCTGAAGACTTTTTGATGCGTTTGTATAGAGCTTCCTTTGGGATTATCATTTACAGTTAGGCCTGAACCCAAAAGCCTTACAAGGGAGCAGAAGGCTCAGAGGAAACCTGGGTGCAAGGCTTTGGCAGAGCTTTCCTTTTGGGTTCCCTCTTATCCACCCCATCCTTCTCATGTTTACTTGATAGTACCCATCATACACCCATCTCTCTGCCTTCTCTACCAACTTTTTTTTAATCTTTCCACAAATTTTACCTTCAGTATCATCAATATTCTCGTCATATTCCACTCCACTCCCCCACCCTTTGGGATCTAGAGGAAGAGGGTACAGGTGGACCTCCTGCCAACCCCACCGGGCTTGCTAAGACTGGAGAACTATTCTCCTGAGGATGGTCTCTCTCTCTCTCTCTCTCCCTCTAGCTACACCATGCTGGCTAAGAGCTCTGGTCATTGAACCACTGTCTTTTGACGATGAGGTCAGCTCTCATTCTTCCAACCCTCATTTTCCCCCTGTGCTGCCTGGATACCGTGGCTGCTTTTATCACAGCTGGTCAAGTCTGACCAAAAGCAGCATTTGTTATCAAAGCTTTGGGTCATATTTATGCAGAACTCTTTATGGATGTTTGTTGATATAGTTCGTTGACAACTGTTTGGTCCATTCATACAAAACAACACTTGGACCACAAAATATAGTTTTCAAACAATCTAGTCATAGTTTTTCCATGAGGTAGAAAGAACATTAACTGGGCATCTTAGTTCTATACTTCCTAGATGTGTGATTAAGAGCAGGTTACTATTTTTCTGAGTCATTGAAAAATATATATTTACGTCTACAGTGAACTATTGATTTCTCCCCTTCTTATTGTTTAGTGTGATTGAAAGCCCAAGGACTGTGAAGCACAGCTCCAGTGACTTCCGTGAAGGGGAGGAGTGTGAGCCTTGTACTCTTAGCGGTGGCTCAGCTACCTGGCACAAGGCAGGCCTAATGAGCGATTGTGTGACGGCTTCTGGGAAAGGCCTGACCTCATGCCATGCTGTGGGGATGTAATGAGTGATGACAGCAAGGGCAGGGTGCTGGAGTCTCTTTCTTTTCAGGGGAGGCTGAGGACGGCTAATGACCGAGTTTGGTTGTAGCTTACAGCAGCTGGGAGCGACACAGCTAAGGAAACCAGCTCAGCCCTAACTTCAGCTGTGTGGGTGCAGGTAGACATTGCAGGCGATAGACAAAAGACCAGACAAACCGCCAAGGGATGATACCAGAAGAGGCACAGGGGAGGGGTGTCAGGATGTTCTCGGGAGCAACTAACAGCACCAGACCACCGATGGCTGAGCAGTCAAGCCTTGTAGCACCCCCACGCAGAAGTGTTCAGGATCAGGCTGATTGCTGATGGGGACGTTTGGGGGTGCCTTTGTCCATCCTGCATCTCCATCTGCATTGCATCTCTTCCTGCATCTCCAATAGGTCTGCTTTTTCTGTGTATTCCTTCAGTCAGCCTGAGGTTGCAAAGTGGCATCACAGCACCCCGGCACCCCATGGACAAAGGCGTCTTCTCTTGGGGTGGCTCTCTTTTGTTATCTGGAGGTGTTTTTCACTGGGATAAGGCAGGGTCCTCTTTTGTCTCAGTGGTCAGCAAAAGGAAAAACCAAGTTTCTGTGATGAGCCTAGCCCAGAGGTAGAAACATCCTTGGGCCCCAATTCTGATACAAGGAAGGTGAGAGGAAGTGGCTCCGGAACGGAAGCAGACAGTATCAGGTGTGCGGCTTGGGGAAGAAATAGTGCTTAGAGATGAGGCTGTGGCCATTCTGCAGAGTGGGGGAACAGGGCCGGCCACTTGAATACTTCATGCCCACCTGTGGCAAAAGAGTTGGGGTCAGGACAGCAGAGAACCCTGACTCAGAGAGCAAGGAACAGGCTCTGGTTCCAGCTGCGGCAGGCAACAGTTTGTGACTTTGGCCCCTAACTTCCTAAGGTTTTTGAAAAAAAAAATTGGAACATTTTGTTTGTTGGGCTACGTCACAACAGGGTTAATGCTAACGATGATGATGATGGTGGAGGTGGTGACTACCGCTGAGCATTTACTCTATGCGTAATTATGTCCCTCAGTCCCCAGAACACTTCCGATGTTGGGATTTTGCACATCTGTATTTCACAGAAGGCACTGCTGAGCCTTGGGCCTGAGGACCTGGCGTGAGAGCGTGCTTAGGATCAGAGATGGAGAGTCCAGCTTTTACCGTCTGACTCCTCACCTGGCATCCAATCATTAAATGTACCATCTCTTGGGGATTGGAATGGTATGGAGGACAAAGTGGAATCAAAAGATTGTTTCCTAGCGGTGGGCTCTGAACATCTTGCCAGGACCTCTTATACCGAAGTCTCAGTAGTAGGTAGACGAAAGCCTCTTCTGTGTTCTAGTGAGGGCAGGGGAAGACACAAGACAATTTGTAGATAGATGATAGATGACAGGTAGATTGATGATAGAGTCGGATGATAGATGAGAGGTAAATGATTCATGTTAGATGATGCATAAAAGGTCTGTGGTACTATCTGCTTCAATATAGTAGAGTGGAGGGCCCGGGAGATGACTTAGAAGGGTTTGGTGCTAACTAAGCCTGGCCACCTGAGATCATTCCCCAGAACCCACATGCTAAAAGGGGAGGTCTGGCTCCTAAAAGTTGTCCTCTGAGTTCTATGTTAGCACATAATTATAAAGAAAAACAGAGTAAAGTAGAAGCCAGGAATAGGGACAAAGCCTGTAAACCTTTGAAGTGGAATTGACTCTATGTAGTAGATTCAAGATCAGTGTAAGCTTCGTCGCAGGGCTCTGTCTCCACAAACCAAGGACTGGGAGTACCGTTCAGTGGTCGAGCACTTGCCTGGTGAGCACCAAGCTCTGGATTCCATCCCCAGTGCTGATAAATACACAATCGTGGGTGAGGGTTGCTTCTTCAGTGGCAAGGGTGACTGATGTAGAGGGAGGGTAGAGCCAAGGCAGACCTGTTAGAGATGTTAATTTTGAATAAAGCAACACAACTCAATGCAGAGAGAGGGAGAGAATGGCCTGAGGGGAGGCCAGTGAGCATCACCCGGGCCATGGCGGGCAGCAATGCAGTCATTAGGATTCCAGAATGCCATGTTTCCAAGATCAACCTTTAAGACAGCAAAGAATCGTATGACCTGCTTGGAGTCTTTCAAGATCAAGTTTCCTCATCTCTTAAATAACAACAGTGATGCCAAAATCAGAGGTACTGTCAAGACTTAATATGACCTCGGTAGACACAGCTTGAAATCGTGGGGCAGCAATTAACCCTAAACTGACCACTAACCACAATGCTAATTCTAATACTAACCCCAACTCTAACTCCAGCCTTAACTCTAACCTTAACCCAAATTCTAACCCCAATCCCAACTCTAACCCTAACCTTAACTTTAATCCTAATCCAAAAACTAACCTCAACTCTAATCCCATCCTTAATCCCAACCACAACCCTAACCCTAACCCCAAGCTAACCCTCTCCTGTTAGGTGATAAGCCTTCTCTCTCCTGGCTGGAGACTGTGCTTGCATTTCTGCAGTCTGTGGCCAATACCAGTCTCATAACTTGATCTGAAATCCTCGAATCCTATTCAGAGTGGTCAAATGGGTGCTAATCTCATTTAATAAAAATAGAAAATAAGGTTTCAGAACTCGAGGGGGAATGCACACAGTAAGTGCTGGAGATGAGCCTTCAGCACAGCAGACAGGGTCTAGATCCTGCTTTTAATAAGAAAGTAAGGAGTATTAGTGGAGGCGGGACCTGGTAAGGGTAGGGCATACATTTTAAAGTTCAGAGATGTGCTTATTTAGAAAAATGACAGTTATGGTCACACAAACAGTCCTTGGAAAATAATACAGCATTAAGGACTGTAGATTAATTTTATTTCAAATGATCTTGGCAGACGCTAGCCATAACACAGAGGCTTAGGAAAATGAGGCCAAAATCAAAACAAAGCAGGTGGTGGGGAAACTACAGAAGATGAAAGAAAAGTGAAGTTCAGCTGCTATCGCAGGGCCTGGCAGCATCTGTGACAGGGGCCATAGAGATATAGCTCTCACCAGGCAGGAACTGCCCCTCCGATGGCATAGTTCTTAGCAAGCCAGAGGAGTCTGGAAATAGTGACACCAGCCATATTTACAACCAAACCCCACTGGCCTAAGCTCTGATACTTTCAAGGAGTTCCTAGCCTTTCTCTAAAACAACAAATCTTCCATTTTGGTTTTGGAAGCGTCAGGGGGTTGGGAAATCTAATACGTCACAGGCAACTAAGCAAAGAGCATTTCTGTAGGAGCCATTTAAGGGCAGCCTTCAGCCTTGTTTGCATGAGCCAAAGTGAGCCGCCCCGTCTGCAAGTCTGCATGGAGCAAAGTTCTCCAGCTCATATTCTTTCTCCCTTTGTTCTGTCTCTCAGAGGAAACAGAGACTCTTTGCCTCTGCTCCACTCTTTATTGCCTGTCTCAGCTTTAGTTGCTTTTGAAAAGATTCACTGATGCCAAGTTCGCGTGTTGACTGGAAACAGAAGCAAGGCCAGAGAAGAGAGGAAGAGGACGAGAAAGAAGAAACCAGAAGCCAAGCCCCCAATGTCCTGCAGCAGGCCAGGGGCCATGGGAGCTGGTGGCTTTTATCAGCATTATCATGCAATATTCCCAGCCTGCTTTGTCTTTGCTTTGCATTTTATCAATACCATTGGCAGATCCTGCTGTCCCTTTCTGTGGGTTTATTAATATTGCCCTCTGATCTATGGGTAGCTGCCACACTTTATATTCCAGCCCCATCCCATCTTCTCCAAACTCAGACACCATATTTAATTAGATTTTCTCCCTGGCGCAGGCAAACAGAAATTGAACTCCAACTATATCTCTATTGCTCTGGAGCTCACATCTGACATAAGTAGACAGCTCTCTTTCCCTCTCCAGCACACTCTGCCTCATCCCCTCTGTGCCACTGATATCACAGCACAAACACACTCCTAAGTTAACTTTTGCTTTCAAACTCTGAAATTCTTCCTTGCATCATACACAGCCATCCAGAAGAGCAGTGGTCCAGAGCTTCAGGCAACGGAAGCTTTTTTGATCTTCCTGCAGGTGTTGGGCCAGACTTGTGTGCTGGTAGGGGTGGGGGTAGTGGTCGTGGGGATGAGCAGAGTGGAGGAGGTGGAAGGGGTGGGAAATTTCTCCACTTAGGAGATGGCATGACCCTATGAATTTATGTCCTCAGAGATGGAACAGATTGTTACCTGAGAACTAAATATCATATTTGCAGAGTGGATCAATGCGATGGCACTAAGAAAGCTACTTCACGCGTACGAGGAAGGCTGTGTCATCCTTCTCCTCATCCCTGAAAGGGACACTTAGAAATGATGTTTTCCCTCTCTGAAACTCATTCTATAGCTGAGACTCAGTTTCCTCATCTGTTGAGTGGGGGACGATGACACCTGTTCTGTGTGTGTTTCATAGCGTGACCTTTGAGTTAAACCAGGTGTGCCACCATGCTCCTTAAAGCTGTGATGCTCCTTAGTAAGATGAGACACGTTCACTTCCAGTGAAATTTTGGTTTACTATCCCTAAGTGACACTCAGTGGAGGACGACCAAAGTCTTGTTGATGGCAAGATGATTTTTATTCTCTTTAGCCAAGGGATTCGCTGTAAAGAGCTCATCTTGCCTGTACTTGGGCTGGGAGCAGAGGCATTTAGGAATTCAGGGTGACATGATACAAAATAGAGCAGTAATGGGGGGGAGGGAAGGAAGCAGCAGGAAGGTTTACCAACAGTCCTTGGTTAGTTTTTGAGATCTCTGCATAACAATATGTGGGAATGTGCACAGTTACCATAGCGAATTCTTGAGGTATTAAATGCAAAGAGCCTCAGAGCATTCCTGGAGGGCAGAAGGTCCATGTGCCACTTCTGTCACTGTGAAAAATTCCTTTCTTCCAATGTCCCATTCCCACGCCAGGCCTCACCTCACAGGCAGCCCCTGTCAGGGGGTTTGGAGATGGTGGTGGTGGGGGGGCAAAGGGCATGCAGAAATCTGCGGGCCCAGGAAGAGACTGACTGCAGAACTTGGGGATGTGGCTTTGTGTTGGGTAAGGGGCTTTGTACTCAGACTGATGTGCTGCAGGTCAGGCGGTGTCACCTAGCAGCAGGACCCCTGGTGTGACATCACTCTCCCTGAGCCTTAGATTGTAATCTAAGGGAAAGAGCACCTGCAGAGATGGGTCCTAGGCTTCAAGGGAGTGGTGACATTAGGAGGGTGTCTGGCCCATATTGGGCCCTCAGCACTTCATTGCCAAAGGACTAAGAGCCCCTCAGAGGTGAGGCTGGAGGACAGGATGAAATGCCAGCTCGGGTCTGATTTTCAGGGAGTTGGGATTGTGTCATTTACTATGAAGCTCATCATTTAGGGAGGAACCTGGAGGAACTGGGGCAGAAGGACAAGGAATCGAGTCTCCAGTGCAAACACGTGGGCCACTGGAGCAGCACCTTCCTACTTCCCTTGTAGCACACCCATGATGCTCTCAGACAAGAATTCTATAGTGACAGCCCAGAGTGTCTTACCGTGAAGGCTGGGGTCTCTGCTGTGGTGGAGCTGCAGCTGGGCCCTGTTTGTTTGGCTCTTGAGACCACTCTGCTATGTTCACAAGATGGAGCAACGTGGAAACGAGTTTCTCTAGACCTGTTCTGTACACAGGACCTGACATGTGGTGATAGCGACCAATCTAGGCTTTCTCAGGACCGTACGACAGCACGTCACAGAAGACATCTTGTTAAAGGCTGAATTGGGCTGCTCTCTAATTAGGAAAAATAACCCTAGAGGTCAGAGTGTGTGATTGGAGCTTGTTTCTTGCTTATGTAAGAGCCCAGCATTCTGATCAGCAGATGGCATTCCACCCCACACTGATTCAGAAATCCAAGCTCTTTCATTGTGTGGTTTTGTACTCAAAGACCCCTACATTTTCCTGTGGGTGACAGAGGGAAGGGCTAGGAGGGGCACAGGCACTTCTTTGAAAAGGATTGGAAGAGGATTCTAAACCTAGGCATGATCCATGGCTGAGAGCTCATGTGTGTGGTCATATGCTACAGAGAGAGGGAGACTGGGAAATATGCTCATCTCCCTTGTTCACAAGGCCTAGATCTAAAACAGTTTGCAGTACCTGAAGCCATGCTAGTAGCAAACACTGTGGATATTATGTTGTTCTTCCATATATATACCTATTATAGTTTAATTTACAGATTAGACACCACAGGAGATCTACAACAACAATAAAATAAAAAAAAGACACTGATATTCTGTAATAAAGCCTATTTAAAATGTACATGTCGCTTGCTTCCCCCCCACCCTGGAATTTTCTAGTTATTGTTTTTAGGTGTCAGTTGATAGCGGGTAGCTGAAGTGACAGAATGCAAAATTGCAGTTAAGGGATGGATTCGTGTAAAGCCTCACTATGCATCCGGGAAGAAAAGAATAGGAGTCAGGCAACAGGTGGTAGAGGCCAGCTGACAAGCTTTTTCACAGCCTACCCTCTTGGTCAGTGACCACCCATACATTGGGCCCCTCCTTTTCACACGCAGACACACAAATGCACACACACACACACACACACACACACACACACACACACACACACACACACACACATACCCTGTTCCCCAGGGATTGCGTCCTCTCACGCCTTTGTGTGGCATTTTCAGAACTAGAATGGCAATATATCCACCCTCAGGATACAAGGAGGAGCTCGGATAAGATGAACCAACATAAGAACTGTCTGTTCAGGTGGTCCCTGCAGGCAGTTACATATGTGGTACCCATGGAGCTGATGGCACTGTGCAGAACCATCATGTGAGGATGCTCTACTTGGCAGGGAGGTTGTTTATTGCTTTGGACCCTGCCTCTTTTTCAGACTGTCCTACCCATTATTCTCCAGAGCCCTTTCCGTACCATCAGGGACACTCCTTCTCTACAACCATCCGTGGACACATCTGAAGTAGACCTGAGGACCCTGTTTGCTTCCTGTTGGTGAGAGCTTTTCACTTGAAGGAACTTACAGGCCAGGTAGTAGTTTGCTTGGTTCTCAGTAGATGCTTGAAGAATGGCTTCACACCATTTCTAATGCTAGTTATCTGACATCAGCTCCTGAATTCTTTCCCAAGATTTAGTGTGCTTGCCTTCTTTTTCTCCTTCCCTTTCTGTCTGTCTAATAATGGCTATCATGAGACAGACAAAATGATGGGTATGGAAAACAGTGCGTTGATGGCATTGTTGTGTCAAAGAACTAAGAAATGGGAAGGGGTACTGGGATCCAAGAGATAATGGGAGGCTGAGAGACTCAGCTCTCAGTGTGCCCAGGTGGTTTCTGCTGAAGCAGGGGCATGGCTGGGTGGGTGGGGAGCTGGTTGCTGCCTCTCTCCTGGAGTCAGCCTTGTTTGCCAACAACATTTGATCTTCCCTGACTCTGGCCCCTCCCCCACATGTGTTCTTTCCACACGCTCTCTGTGTGCCTGTCTCTGTGTCCAAAATCTTCCCCCTTTGAAAAAGGACACTGGGCACACAGGATGGGACCAATTCTATTCTCAGAATGACTTCATCTTACCTAATGGCATCTGTGAAGTTCCATTCTGAGACACTGAAGGGAAGGCTGTTCCTTTCATTGGATCTTTGTGACAGGTCTGGGTCCCTCTGCTAAACCGAGGGTGACTGACGGGCCTTTGTTGCTCAGAACCCCTTTCACTTTCATCTCTATTCCAGACCTTCCATGACCCAAATATCTGAACTCTTTTCAAATTTTCTTCCTAGAAAGGAAATGGATGGCATGAGGTGGAGAGAAAATTAGCGTATGCTGAGTCTCCACTCTGCGCCAGGTACCATCACTGTTCCTGTATCTCCTTTGGCTGAAAGGGTTGGAATTCTGTGAAATAGGACCTCACGTGCCTGGGAGGGGGGAGATTTCCCTCCATCAGCCTCTGTGGTGTGCACAAGCTTGCTAACCTTTTCAAGCCTTTGTTCCCATGTCAGCTCCGGGTGAACCTCCCTGAACACCCTATTTAGAACCAGACTGCTCCAGGCTTTCTGCTCTCTCCTTCCCATGCCCCCCCCCTGCCTCTCAGCATTATCTGCACCACCTTTTTGGGGAGTGAGCAATTTTCTAATTTTCATTTATTTATTTATTTTGTTAGTGCTTTGGAGCTACAAAGGCCTGAGGGACCTTGACTCTTCTGTGTGTCATGACACCCAGGACTGTGTTAGGGATATTGTGACACGCCAGGAGAATACCTGACACAGGAGTGACTTGGAATTGTCTGAAGGCTTGAGGACTGAATCAGAACCCAAGTCAAGCAGATGGACTGAGAGTCCTCCAGCTTTTCCAGCTGGACGCCATGGAGCAAGACACTTTTCAGATTTTTAGTTTCCTCATTGGCAGAGACCTCTTCACCTGTGTTGGGATGAGCTGGCAGAGTCTGTAACGAAGGGCTTAGCAGAGGGCCCACATGCCGAAGTGCCCAGCGGACCCTGCTTTTACTCAGGCTTGTGAGTAGCACTGATGAACACATCAGCTAGCACAGGAGGGAATCTCACTGAGCATTTTCAGGTCTTTCACTGTTGATATATTTTGAATTTGACCCCTCACATTAGCCCATTTTCTGTCACTCTAACAAAGAACCTGAAGCTCTGTAACTCTGTACTTCTGCTGATTCAAGACGCATGGTGCGACTTCTACCCAGCCCCGCCCACTTAAGGTCCCATCACCTCCCAGTTTCGTTGCACCGAGGACCATGTTTCTAGCATGATAATAACCTCTGTGAGGCCACCCTTAAACCCCATCCAAACTATACTCTCATCTTAGAAGTCGTAGCGATACCTCTGTAGACACATTCCACTTTTCTTCTAGGTTCCTTGTGCATGTGGGAAGCTGGACTGTGAGAACAATAGCCTGGGTGACAAGACACCTGGTTTGCAAGTCCAGCTTGTTCATCTCCTAACTGGATCCCGTCAGACGAGTGATGTTTCTGGCCTTGGCAAGTTTTATTGAAACAGGATAATTGGATTCATTTCTTGGCATACTATTTGAAGAAAGGTCCAAAGTTGGAGTCATCAAAGACTTGGTCTAGAGATGAAACTGAAGTGCTCTGAGGAACAAATGTCCATTTGTGATTCTCAGTTAAACAGAGGGGACCATTAAACTCTAACCTTCCTGATACTGTTTCCTACAGCTAGGCAGAAATACTTCTTCGTGGTATTGTCCAGCTGTCCCTGCCCCTAGGCTGTGTTTCTTCTGTCGTACACCTACTTGTCTAGGATGAATTCTCTCTTGGACTTGGGAAAGCCTTTCCACCAGCCACTTCTGGATGCTGAGTTTTGGCTTCCCGACTTAAATGTGCATGGGGCTGGAGAGCAGTCTCAGTGACTAAAATCAATTTCTGCTCTTGCAGAGGACCCAGCATCTACATCAGGCTGGACATAACTGCCAGCAAACTCCAGATCGAGGGGATGTGATGACCTCTTTTGACCTCCCTGGTTATTGCATTTATACAGTGCAAATACATACATGCAGCTGCACACACATACACATACACACATGCAATAAAATACGCACCCTCCCAATTTCACTGCAACAAGCAGTGAAATTCCCTGTCCTGCAGGAACCCGGTTAGAGGCTGATCCAGTAGGGGCTGGAGTGTTCTGGCATAGACAGGGCAGTGAGGGAGTCCAGATGTGTGGCATCCAGTTATTCACTCTGTTTTCTCTTCCTGTCACTTCTCCACACAAGAGCTTAGTCAGGGCCAGTAAAGATGGGGCCAGACAATTATACTCTGAGTGTGGGTTTTATTAATGAGGGGAGAAGACAGCAGAGGAGACTGTAATGATATCATGGTGTGTCTAATCTAATTATGCTAATCAATTTCTGTGGCTCATCAGAGGGAGCTCTGGGTGGACTGTGTCAGGAATTCCCGAGAGCATCTGGAAGGGCTATTCCAGGACCCGAGAGACTGATGGGAGAGCGTTCTTAGAGCTTCTAGATTGGGAAGACTTCTCTAGACATCCACCTGCCCCATTTAATGTCATAACTGAGCAAGCAGGGTCCTGGGAATTGGGCAAAAGCCCCAAAAGAAAGCAGGCTTGGCAGAAGAAGTGGAGAAGGGAGAGCAAGGACTTGTCTGAGACTATGGGGTTGGGAGCAGTAGAAACTTTCGAGTGGGATGATTGGCTGGCAGGAACTGTAGCTGTGTTGCCAAGTCGAGCCCCATGATTGTAGGCCTCTGGGGCTGAACTTTCACTGTCTTTGGCTAGGTTGGACTCTGCTGTACCATAGGCTAACCTTGGGAGGCCCGTGTTTGCGCTGTGTGGAGCTGAGAATGGAACTCATACTTCGCTATTCTGCATGCTGTCTGGCAGGTTGAACATGCCCTTCTTCAGGACAGGTGGCTGGTGTGGGCACAGGGGAAAGTAGAATGATGATGAAGCAGTGGGTGTGGACAGAGGTCAGGCCCAGCTTGTCCTTGGAGTTTCTAGACAAACTCCAGACAAACACAGAAATTATTTCTTCCAGAGTGCACAGTGCTGTGAGCTATGGAGGTAGTAGACCTGGCAAAAGATGAGAAGTTGCTGGATACTTAATTTTCTAATTCTGCTGTATCAAACACTCGTGAACTTACTGGTTTAGAACAGTTATCACGGGTCCAGAGAAGGGGCTGAGTGGTTAGGGGCATGCTGTTTTTCCAGATAAGTTCCCATTACCCACACCAGGACTCAACAGCTGTCTGTAACTCCAGCTCCAGAGCATCTGACACCCTCTTCTGGTTGCTGTGGGAACCAGCATGCCTATGCACAGACACAGACACACTCAGCACACAACACACACATGACACACCTCATGTGTGCGTGTACAGATACACACACAAACACACACACAGGCACAGAGATACAAAGACACACAAAGTACACACACATACACACCACATGTGCGCATGTACAGATACACAAATACATACGCAGCTACACACACATACACACAGATACACATAGCACACATACATACACACCACACGTGCACATATACATACACACAAACACACACACATGCACACACACACATACACACGTGCACACACAAGCCCCTGCCCCCTCCAAGACTCTCATGTCAGAAGCTCAAATGGAGGCAAAATCAAAGTGTCTGCTGGGCCCTGGGTTATGTTCCCTTCTGGTTTGAGCCTTTGCTTCCATTTTTCAGCATCTTGAATTTCTTGGCTCATGGTCCCCTTTTTGTGTCTTCAAAGCCAGCACCACCCACCTCTTTCTGAGTACACCTCTGCTTTTCACTGTTGCCAGGAAAGATTTCTCTGCTTCAAGTTCCATATTCCTAGATTAGGCTGTCCTGGACAACCCAGGTGAATCTCAAGTTCTTAACATTACCTGCATCTGCGAGGTTTCTTTTACTAAGCAAAATGACCTGTTCTCAGGGTCTAGAGTTTAAGACATGGACAAACCTCTTTGAGGACACACTATCTTGCCACAGCCCTGGCAGAACCTAGACAGTCTCAGCTAAGAGTGAGCTGCTGGAAGACCTATCTGTCTTCAAGAGCTGGGACCTAAGGAGGACCTGGTTAGAGAATTACCCAGGTACAGCCTAACTGGGCTTGAACATCTCCCCTTGCTTGCGGGGAGAAGGCTGCTCACCTCACACCCATTTCTTCTTCACAGGGGCTCAGCTAATCACCTAAGCCCTTTTTATACAGCTATTTCTCCTTATCTATAGGGGATATTTTCTAGGACCTTCAGTGTATGCTTTAAACTGTGTGTGATACTGAATCTTGTATACACTACAGTTATTTTACACACACCTTGATAAAATTAGGAATGTTAAGACTAATAATGGAATAAGAATGAAATTTGTGAAAATATGTTTTCTCTTTTTAAAATATCTTACTGTACTGCACCCAACCTACCTCTTCTTAAGAGATAACACAATGCCTCCAGAGGAGACAAAGTGAGGTGAATGGTTTGGGTGTTGCAAGGTGGCCTTAGTTGTCTATGTGAGGGGTCAGGCATTAGCCTCATGATGTCACGATGGTGCCTCTGAAAATTGCAAAACTAGCCGCTGGTAGCATATGCAACATGCACGCACTGGGTAAAGGGATATTCTTTTCTTATTCCAGGCAGAATGGAACAATGTTTAAATGTGTGACATTTAAAACCAGGCACAGTTTACAACCTAGGAAGTGTTTGTTTCTAGAATTTTCAGTGTGAGATTTTCAGGTCACTCTCACCCACAGGTAAATTCTGAAAGTAAAGCCACTGTAGCTGTGCAGAGTCACATGACTCAGCTGGTTGAGATCAGGCAGCTATTTCCAGGCTAAATGTCTAGCCAGCTCCAGGACCCTCCATAATGGCAAGATTTCCAGGATCCCGGGGAGCCTGTAAGTCCTGATGATGGTGACTCAATGAGACAGAGGAAACCTGTGATGTAGGAACCTTTGGTGGGGGGCTACACAGTGAATAGGAAATCAACCTGTAGGTCAAACTATTGGAGGGTGGAATTGTTATAGATGCTGGGCTACTTTGAGAAGTCTTGAAACTGTTTCAAAAGGGTGCCTCCTAACAAGAGCATCTAGAACGTGGAACCTTGACCTCATAGCCAGAAGATGGGTGGTGAAGAAACCCACCTGGAAGCCCCCCAGACTGGAGAGTCCTGGGAAGTGACAGCAAAATGCTCTGCTAGAATTTCAAGGGGCAATTAGGATGGGCTCTGTTAGCTAGCTCCAAGGAGTGTTTAGAAGTAGAGCTACATCAATCTTCATGAGGGAAGTTGGTCTGTAATTCTCTTTCATTGTTGAGTTTCTGTGCACTTTAGGGATCAGTGTGACTATGGTCTCCTAAAATGAATTTGTCAATGCTCCTTTTGTTTCTATTTTGTGGAATAATTTGAGGAGTACTGGCATTAGCTCTTCTTTGAAGCTCTGGTAGAATTCTGCTCTAAAACCATCTGGCCCTGGCCTTTTTTTGGTTGGGAGACTTTAAATGACTGCTTCTATATCTTAAGGGGTTATAGGTCTATTTAAATTGTTTACCAGATATTGATTTAACTTGTTGAGAAAATTGTCCATTTCTTTAAGATTTTCCAGTTTTGTGGAGTACAGGGTTTTGAAGTATGACCTAGTGATTCTTTGGATTTCCTTGGTGTCCGTTGTTATGTCCCCTTTTTCATTTCTGATTTTGTTAATTCAAATATCTTCTCTCTGCCTTTTAGTTAGTTTGGACAAGGGTTTTCAACCTTGTTGATTTCCTCAAAGAATCGACTTTTCATTTCACTGATTCTTTGTATTATTCTCTTTGTTTCTATGTTTTTGATTTCAGCCCTCAGTTTGAATATTTCCTGTCATCTACTCCTCTTGGGTGTGTTTGCTCCTTTTTGTTCCAGAGCTGTCAGGTGTGCCTTTAAGTAGCTAGTGTGAGATCTCTGTAGTCTCTTTATGAAGGCACTTAGTGCTATGAACTTTCCTCTTAGCACTGCTTTCATTGTGTTCCATAAGTCTGGGCATGTTGTATATTCATTTTCATTGAACTCTAGGAAGTCTTTAATTTCTTTATTTCTTCCTTGACCCAGTGGTAATTCAATAGAGAGCTGTTCAGTTTCTATTAGTTTGTATACTTTCAGTTGCTTCTGTTGTTGTTGAAATCCAGTTTTAATCCATGGTGGTCTGATAGGATACAGGGATTATTTCAGTTTTCTTGCATCGGATGAGACTTGCTTTGGACTGAGTATGTAATCAGTTTTGGAGAAAGTTTTGTGAAGTGCTGAGGATAAGGTGTATTTTTTTTTTGTTTTTGGGCAAAATGTTCTGTAGATATTTGTTATGTCCCTTGGCTTATAACATCGGCTAAATCCAAATTAAAAATGGAGTACAGTTCTAAACATTGAATTCTTAATAGAGGAATCTCAAATGACTGAGAAACACTTAAGGAGATGTTCAACATCCTTAGCCATCAGGGAAATGCAAATTAAAACGACCCTGAGATTTCATCTTGCACCTGTCAGGATGACTAAGCTCAACAATGCAAGTGACAGCTCATGCTGGTGAGGATGTGGAGCAAGGGGAACACTCTCTGTTGGTAATGGGAGTGCAAACTTGCACAGCCACTTTGGAAATCAATATGGTGGTTTCTCTTAAAATTAGGAATCATTCTACCTCAAGACCCAATTATACCACTCCTGGGCATATACTCAACGGATGCTCCACCCTTGCGGTAAGGACACCTGCTCAATTATTTTCATAACAGTTTTAATTGTAATATTCAGAACCTGGAAACAACCTAGATGTCTCTCAGTGGAAGAATGGATAAAGAAAATGTGGTACCCTTACACAATGGAGTATTATTCAGCTGTTAAAAAAATAACATCATGAAGATTTAAGACAAATGGATGGAACTAGAAAAAATCATTCTGAGTGAGGTAGCCCAGACCTAGAAAGACAAAATGGTATGTACTCACCCATAAGTGGATTTTAGCTGTAAAGTAAAGGATAACCATATTACAATCCACAGACCCAGAGAGGCTAAGCAACAAGGAGGGCTCAAGGGAGAGGGGTGCTTGGATCTCTCTGGGAAGAGAAAATAAAATCAAGGGTGTACTGGGAGAGGGTGGCGATGGGAACAGGAGGGAACAGGTTGGGAGATGGAGGGAGAGAATACTAAGAGAGACAACTGGAATTGGGGGGCACTAGTGCAATGGAAACTCCCAGGAATCTACAACAGTGACCCTGGCAAAAGCCAGTTATGGGGGATATGGAGCCTGAATTGGTCATCTCCTGGAACCAGTCCAGGCATCCAGTGGAGAGACTGGGACGCCAACCCTGCCACAAAACCTTCGACCTACAATTTGTCCTGCCTGCAAGATGCGCTGGACAGGTAAAGGTGGCACAGAGCTCAAGGGAGTGGACAAGCAATGACTGGCCCAACTGGATACTCATACAGGAGAGGGAGCCCACAACTGATACTGTCTGGAGGGCCAGGACCCAGAGGTTGGATAGCCCAGAGACCTACGATAGAACCAAACATGTCTGGCAAAAAAAAAAAAGTTAATGAATGAATTGATCCTTACTGATATTCTGCTATACTTGTAGACTGGACCTTAGAAAAATCATTGTCAGAGAGGCTTCATTCAGCAACTGATGAAAGAAGATGAAGACCTACAGCCACACATTAGGCAGAACTTGGGGAACCCTGCTGAAGAGGGGGAGGAAGGATTGTAGGAGTCAGACAGGTCAAGGACATCACAAGAAATTGGTTCACAGAATCAACTGCACAGGGCTCATAGGGGCTCATAGAGACTGAACCAACAATCAGGGAGCCTGAATGGGTCTAACCTAGGCACTTTGCATATGTGTTACAGTTGTGAAGCTTGGTCTTCTTGTGGGACTCCTAACAGTGGGAGTGAGGGCTGTTTCTGTCTCTTTGTCTATTTTGCGATGCTTTTCTTCCTACTGGGTTACCTGGTCAAGCCTGGTCATGAGGGGATGTGCCTATTCTTATCGCAACAAGGTACGCCAAGTTTGTTTGATATCCTTGGGAGGCTTGTTGTTTTCTGAAAGGAGACAGAGAAGGAGTGGTTCTGCGGGAGATAAGAGTGGAGGGGGAGGCTGGGAGGAGAGGAGGGAGGGAAACCGTGGTCAGGATGTAACAGATGAGAAGATATGAGAGAAGAAACTTTTTTTAAAGGGTGAAGGGAAGAAGGAGAGGGATTAGGAGACGGGGGCGGGGGAGGAAAGGGAGGAGACAGAATCTGGAGTATGTGCACGCCTGGGGTGGTGGCCTTCTATTGACAAAGTATTGCCATCAAAGGGGAGTTAGAGAAGAAAAAGGCAACAGAAAGAATGAAAAAAAACTGTGGGGAATCAAATATGCTCCACTATTCTGCCTGTGTAACAAGCCCCCCATAGCGAGTGTCACAACCACTCATATGGCCCTACGTTTTGTGATCAGGAATACAAATAGCGCATGGCAGGAACATCTGGTCGCTTTGATGCTAGAGGGTTGAGGCTAGGGCCTGGGAGCTCAGAGGTTCGTTCATTCAGACAGCCACTATCATCTGATTCTGGTTGTTGCATGGGAACTTCAGGACCTTTCCATAAATGCCTCATGGCTTTGCCTGAGTTTCTTCACATCGTGGCAACATGTGATCAGGGATGTTGTAGCAGTCACCTTTAGTTTAGCCTCAGAAGTCACGTGAGGTACTTTTACCTCATGCCATCCACTCTGCAGGCCCACTAAAGGTCGTGCCCATTAGAGGGAGTGCAATTGAACTTCACTCCACGAGGGAGACACATGAGACTGGCAAGATTACTATCGTCACTCTCAGTCGGAAGAGTATACATTCTTCCCCAGACTGCCTGGAAGAGCTGGCTGCTTTCTCAGCAGTAAGAAATGATAGTGGAGGCTTTGAGAGGCAGAGACTGCTAAAACTATTCCGTTAGGCAAAGTGACGCTTCCCTGCAGGAAATGTTAGATTGGGTGTGGTTGCTCTGGTGATCTTTTTGTTCCAAATAGCCTTAGACACAGCTGTGGAAAATGACAGCTCTCTGTAGTATTGATACAACAGCTCTCTCTCTCTCTCTCTCTCTCTCTCTCTCTCTCTCTCTCTCTCTTCCCTCCTTCCCTCCCTCCCTCCATTCCTCCCTCCCTCCATTCCTCCCTCCTTCCCTCCCTCTCTCTCTGTCCACTTTAGCTTTATGTTGAAGAAAGGACTGGGCTGTGTTTATTTCACACATGGAACTGATTGGCAGCAAATTTTTGAGTTTAGAGGGTCCTGTGGAGAACTCTAAAACTCTACAGGATAGGGGAGCCACCTTGATAGAATGAGTCATGGTCTTTGAATGATTGCCCTGGTCTTGGTCCTGTCTCCACTGATGTAGAGTAGGGTAGGCTGTAAGTAGGAAATAAGCCTTTGGGGTTTTCATAAACAGCATTTAGTTTCCCCTGACAAACACAGGCTGCTTTCCTAGCATAGCCTTTGAAGAAGCTGGAAATAACATCTATAAGTCAATCAGTTTCCCTAATAGACACCAATCTCTGCCTTCCTCGGTCCTGTCAGCTGGGCAGATTGTGTTGCTGGTGCAGAGATGACACACGCAGAGTGGCCCGATTGCCTACTGTGGGCATTTGGGTATCATGCATTTGGAATGAGAGGAGGCAGGTGGTGTGGGTGCAGTGGGTAGCTGGCTCACTGCCAGTCACAGAAGCAGGGCACTGGGCTACAGAGGCACTGTACAGCGAGTAGAGAGCGTGCCCAGGTGCTAGCCCCTCATATCCAAGCTGCCTTTTCCTGATTCATGCAGTAAGTCCCCAGGACCATGCCTAGTTCCAGGGGATTTCATTTATCATAAACAGCAGTCGATCAAGACAGAAGCAGTGTGGAAAAGTATTCATGCATTTTGGTGAAAATAGCAGGTTTCAAAGTGGATTGTCTGATATGATCGTGAACTTGTGACAATAACTATTCTGTAGGTATATCAGAAATAGAGAATATACATCAGCATGTAAATAATGAACATCTCAGGGAGTAGGGAGAAAAGTATAAATTTTAAGTTTTCTTGTGCTTTTACCACTTATATTTTTTTCTCCTGAGAGTATATATTGCTTTAGCAATAAGAAAAAAATTGGGTTTTAAATATACAAACTATCTGAACATGAAACTAAGAACTACAAGACAAATTTGAAAATTAGCAAAGGGGTACATATCAGGCTTCTGGTTGGTTGGGTTTCTCTTGGGAGTGTCCTCTTTCTTTGAGGTATCCTTGGTCATTCGGAAGATTCTAGATTCTTTGCACTCTCGCCTGGCCAATGGCTTCATGCTATGGTTCATCCTTCCTATGTTCTGGCACAGTTCTGCTGGGTGTGTCATCTGGCTCTTTGGAAGAGAGACATGGGCCTTAGGACATGTCTCTTAGACTCCCATCAACCCAATGTCCTGGCTGCTTACCATGATCAGCATCTTGGAAGACCCAGACCTTGCTCAAATCTTCTCTCAATTGTCCTGTTCCTAGGTCCTTTCCCACATACCACTCCTTCTATTTCTGAGACAAAGTATGAAAAATCCCTGGCTAGCCTGGAACTCACTATAAAGGCCAGGCTGATCTCAAATTTACAGAGATCTGTCTTCCTTTGCCTTCTGAGTGCTAGGATTAAAGGTATGTACCTCCACTTCCCATCTCCATTCCTCTTCACCATACCATCGACTTTAGTCGCTGCAATTTATACCCTGCCCTAACAGGTCCTTCTGTGGACTATCTGGCCAGCTATTCAGCATTAAGGTAAATCTGAGCCTGTGGTATTTATTTTTTTTTTAAAATTCTTAGCTGTCATCTGAATTCTCTACAGTCTGGCCTGGTCACATTTTCTTCACTGTTAGCTTGATTTTGACTGATGCGCTCATTTCATTCTGGTGAATGTCCGTCTTAGGGGTGTGGCCTCTTGAGCTCTCATGCTCACCCTGCAGCCCCAGGAAGCTTCCCACTGACAGCAAGGGGAAGGCTCCCAGGAATAGTGTGTGCTCCTTGGGGGACCCAACTAGTCTTCTCTCCTGAAAGAGCGTGGGTGATCCTCTGCTTTTCAGTGGATTTAGATGCACACCAAAATGGAACTGTCTGAGCTCAGTGGGAGTTGGTTTCAAACTTCTATTTGGAAAGTGCTGCCCATGCTCATGTTGTTATAGGGAGGGGTTCTCCCCTCCAGAAGGGACTGCCAGTGCAAATAACTGCACTTTACTGGAAATTTGGGGGAGGCTCAACAGAGTCACCACATGTTACTGGAGGAACCAGGGTCCTCTCTTGGGGTTTTTACGGAAGCTTAGGAACAAATTGATTAGACGTCCAAAGCACAGTCCCAGGATAGGCAAGCCACAAATCTTGGCAGCTGCTTGAAGGAGGAAGATGAAGCAAAGAAAGAGAAAAGGCCACACTGTTTGAGCTTAGCCAACGCGGAGGTCAGCCACATGGCGGGGAGGGGCACTTTAGAGAAAGAATGAAGTACAAAGTGTTAGGGAAAGTCACTGAGCTTCAGTGACTGTGAACTGTGGGTTCTCACATAGCTGTGACTTCTGATTTCCTAATTAAATCATCTTGTTTCTCTACCACCACCCCCAAAAGCCAGAAAGGACAGCCTTACCTCCCCGTCAACACATCATCTCAGGACAAAGTCTCTCTATTTCTAGTAGAGATAGAAGAGAGGGAAAATCAGATTTTTTTGGGGGGCGTGTAATTCTGAATGGAGGGCTGACTTACAAAGCTGCATGCCTGTACTTCTTCTGTAAGCTACTGTGCTGTAGATGGGATTCTGGGAAGGAAAATTACATTATCTCACAAAGGGCTAATTATTCCTCCTACCTCTTTACCATGGCTTAAAGTGAACCTGCCTTCCTAGGGATGGTCCTCTTTTCCTGAGGGGTGCTCCCTTAGCCTTGTCATTGACCTGCCCAGCTGGAATGCTAGATCTTTACCCAGGCCAGAGATTTTATCCTCTTGGCCAGAAGGAAATACTTTTTGCTTAATTGGCCCTTAATGCTGCTGTGTTACCTGGTCTAGAGTGGAGAGGGGCCCAGGCCAGTGAGCCAGCCAGGCCCTGAGTCTGGCCCTGCAGTCTGCATGGATCCCAAGTAAGGAAAGACCTCAGTCAGTAGAAAGCATGGCAGAAGGAGCAGGCTACCTTGTGGGCATTGTTCCTGACCCCTGCTCACGAGCCTTCATATGTGTCCTGAGATGATGTGTTGACGGGGAGGTAAGGCTGTCCTTTCTGGCTTTTGGGGGTGGTGGTAGAGAAACAAGATGATTTAATTAGGAAATCAGAAGTCACAGCTATGTGAGAACCCACAGTTCACAGTCACTGAAGCTCAGTTCGGAAACAACTTTGTTGCTTTAAATGATATCTCTGTTTACACATGAGACATTTTGTATAATTCATGAGGATTTTGTATCATTTACCAGCAGGGATCAGCAAATATGGTCTCCACATTCTTGTAACTCTGCAGCTCCTGGGGTGGCAGTGCTTCCCCGACCTGCTTTTCCAGTTGCGGGGACCCTGATGAACATAGCAGGTCGTGCAGGTGAGAACCGCAGTTCATAATCACAATTTCTGGCCTCACACAAGCTAAGGAGTCCATGTTGCCCCATCCCCCACCACTACTCCTGCCCCAGGGAAGCAAGAAGCAGAGGTGGGTGTTTTGTCTTTGGTCACACATTTGTCCTGCCCGGAGTGAAATTCAACAGTGTTTACCTCCAAGGTTCAGGTTTTATTTCTCCAAACAAGGAGTGAAGGAACGAAACCTCCATGCTACAGCATTACCCAGCATCAGTAACTTGGAGGACAGCTGGCTTTTGAACTCTGCTGCCGCACGCCCCTTCAGACTGTGGCGGTGGCCACCTGAGAGACTTCTCACAGGCGTTTCTCAATTCTCCACATAATATTTTGAAACTTATTTGATACAACAGGATTTGGTGGGGGCTTTTCTAGGAAAACTCAGGGTCAGTGTGTCACAGTGGCAAGTGGGATCACTTGTCATGGGTGTCAGGTGGGGGACATGTTTAACCATCAGTACTGGGAAGGATTAGGCAAGCAGTTTGAATTAACAAGGAGCTAAAAAACATCATCATGCAAGCAAGTGCACACACACACACACACACACACACACACACACACACACACACCCCAGAAATGGAACAAGTAGCTGCCCCATAGAATTCATCTTTATCATTTACCCTCAATCTCTTGTCTCTCTGCTCGTCTCCTTTGTCACAAACGCTCCTGAGTTGGGGGAGACACAATTATACACAGGGCTATTGTATTTTCAGTGCACATGGGGCCCATGTGCTGAAGGCTTTCCTTTCTTTAAGGATTCTTTGAAATTTCATTGTCTCATCAGAGGACCAGATCAATGAATGCTGCTCAATTAGGTTTCTATGGGTAGAAGACTGGGAAAGGGCTCCCATCCCGGCATCCAGTTGCAAATATCATTTATTAACCCAAGAAGCTAGGGGGATTTAGGGCTTTCCTAATCAAACACCGAGAAGCTGAACATTTCCAGTCTTTAAAGGCTCAGGAATCGGGCTCCACAGGCCAGCGCCATCACTTCCTTGCTGTGTAAATTTGTGTTTTTGCCAAAAGTCCTTCTCACCGCAGGCAGAGGCCTCTGTTAAAAGCAAGCCCTGCATGGCAGCTGTCCCAGGCCTGGCTCCGTTCATCCTCTCCCTGCCCTCCCCCACGTTTTGGAGGTGACTTCTGTGGGCGGGGCCTCTCGGGAGTCATCAGGTGCCCCTCATTCACTGGGCTCCACTGTGTGAGATGGTCTCAGCTGGAGGCAGCAAATGTGGGGGAGAAAGGGCTGATTGAATGTGGTTTGGGACCCCTCCAAGTCCTGCAAGGCTTGCAAATGTTTAGGGAGTGATTTCCATATCGCTATAAAGTTGCCTGTCTTTCTCTCAAAGGCAAAGGCTGCTGCCAAGACTGGAGGACTTGGAGCTGGAGGCTGCCCTAAAGATAGGGAAGTGAGGCAAGATCCATTTCTGGTGCGTGCGTGCGTGCGTGCGTATGTGTGTGTGTGTGTGTGCAAGTGTGCTCACGTGAGCATGCGCTCACATACGCCCATGTGCCTGCATGGTGGTGGTTTTTAGTTCCTTGTTAATTCTCTATAGTAGAGCTCACAGTGCCAAGGAAACCTAGGATGTCACTGGGCATTTGGTCAGCACAGCAGAGGCAGTGCGATGCCTAGGAAGGGAATTTTTAGAAGCAAATGAAATGATGGAATGGAGGTCCTGGGCACAGCGGAATTGCTTGCAGGGCAGGATGGCCATGTGTTTGGGGTTAGTGACCTTCAGGGAAGCTACTGTTGGGGAGAGGAACCTGGAGAAGGCAGGAGGATGTATTTGCAGGGGTTTCTGGATCCCTGTCAGCAGGTCGCTGGCTCTATGTGGCCTGGTTGTGGATAGAGATAGTAATTCCTTGTAACTGTCTGGTCCATGATTTTGCACTAGAAGAAGCCACAGCTGGGGTAAACCACATGGCTGAGCTGAGAGGAGAAATGAAAGTCTGGAGATGATTGTTGTGTGCTGTATAGAATCCAGTGGGAAGAAAGTCAGGAACTTCAAGGCTTTCCAATTCTGAAGCACCGTGTTTCCACAAAGCTAGGTCAGTGATATCATTCATTCATTCATTCATTTCTTTGGCTATTTAGTGGTTATTTCTTTCGTGCCTTTAATAAGCTGGGCACTGTGACACATTGAGGAAGAGGACAGAAATGTCTCTGCAAGTGTTGAACTTACAGCTCACGGTGGCTTGACTCTTAATGCAGTGGTGGTGAGACGTGGGGCCCTGAGGACCATGGTGGTGAGACGTGGGGCCTGAGGACAGCAGTGGTGAGACGTGGGGCCTGAATTAGAGCTTTGAAGGTCCAGGGCTCCACCCTCATGAATGCATTAATGTTGATTATAAAAGGAATTAAAAGTGTGAGTTTGAGCTCTCACTCTCTCTCACTTTCTCTCCCACCTTCTGTCATCAGATGACATAGCAGCAAAGTCACAAAGTGTGGCCTTTGAATTTGACTCCTCAGATTATAAGAAATATATTGCTCTTATTTCTAAAACTTCTAGTTGCAAGTATTATGTTATAGTAACAGGCTGTGGAGAAAAAACAGGGCTCTCACAGATTTGAAGAGATAGTCATAAGAAACTTTAACACAAAGACAGACACTTTGATATAAAGACCAATATGTGACACCAGTTTCAGGCAGACAGCCTCTTCAAAAGTGATCAGAAGAGTTGTGACCCTGGGGCTCCACCACACACCAGAAAATGACCCCCCAAAAAACCCCAGACTGTAAGGGTGGCACAAACTGGGTTTGATGTCCTGCCCAAATGAAAGTAAGGGCCGATGTTGAAGGTGAATTCCACTGGGCAGCTGCTGAGGACCACAGTCAAGCTGCTGCCTTAATTTTTTGTACTGATGGCTAAAAGTGTGCTCCCTGTCACATGTGAGCCTCTCAAAGTCTTCTTAGATTGTGACCTTTGATTGATCCCCGAGTAGTGATCGGCTGAGGGGGATGATAGAAGGCCTTTCTCAGTGACATGTTCGGGGAACAGAGCCACGTCCTTGTGGCTGAAGAGGAGAAAGCTATGAAGGAAGTGATGAAGTTGGGCATGATGGGAGGCAGAAGCCGAATGATGTCTGGCTTTTTCCTTAAAGGGAGGGAGAGTAAAGGTTTTGGCTGTCAGTCACGAGGTCGCTCTGTCTGCATTAGATTTCTTTCATCAAAAACTCTGAGGATACAGATCACCCACGGTGTGTTTTTACAACTAGAAAATCAATTTGATGCAATTTTAAAATCATACTTCCTAGGTTGTCTTCAAATTCTTATGTTGCTGAGGGTAGCCTCTAACTCCTGATCCTCCTGCCTTCATCTCCCTAGATGTGACACTATGTTGATTTTTGACAGTTTTTAAGTATTTAATTAATAAATTACTTTCTCTCTCTCTCTCTCTCTCTCTCTCTCTCTCTCTCTCTCTCTCTCTCTCTCTCTCTCTGTGCGTGTGTGTGTGCATGTAGAGATTGACTCAGGAATGCTCCGTCTTCTTTTACCCTCGAGGTTCCAGGGAATTGAACTCAGGTCATCAGGCAAGCTCCTTTACTGGCTGAGCTAACTTTTGTGGCCTGCTTGCCATTTTTTAATGTCCGTTTATTTCCACCTCTAAGAACTCAAGGTAATCCCTGGCACCCTTCTCTCCAGTCTGTGCTTGGTGATCTTCACAGTGGCACACCGTGGGAATGTGCTAGGTGCTCACTGCATGGATTCGGGAGTCAGATGTGTAATTTTCAATGGTTCTTTGCTTAAATCGTGAGTTATTGCCGTGGGAAACCAGGAGAGAGACAAAGGAAGGCAGGGCTTGATTGATGGGAGGTGGCTGCGGCCAATGGGTAGGAAAGAACAAAAATCAAGAAGCCCTCCGCGGGTAGAAGCTGTGTCATATGGTGGATTAGGAGAGATGAGGGGAAGGTTACACTGGGGTTTCTGGCTGTGGGAGGAATGGTGTTATTTATTACATGGGGTTTTTAGAGGAGGATTCACTGCATGGATTAGAGGTGGTGAGTATGAATTCAAGGTGGGTCCAGCTGACCAGTCACCGGTCAGTTTGAGTGTTTGGCTCTCTCGAGCCTTAAATACAAGACATCTCCCCAGGAGACCCTAGCCTTTCCCACCCCCTTCCCCATCAGCACTGCGCTTCCATCTGGTTCTCCTGATGCGTTGAGTTTGTTGTCCATGCCAGGCATCTGATGTGAGGAATGATATTAACTCAGCTTTGGAGAAGCTCCCTGGGGAAACAATGTAGCCAGACAGCACCAGCATGCTTCTGCCTCCCGCACAGCCTATACCGAGCAGGTTTCTGGTTTAATTCTGTGCATTTTCCTCCTTGCTTAGGTTGATGGACAGGGTGGGAAGTGTGTGTATTTACCTCCAACTTTGCTTGAGCTTATGTGTTGCCCTGGAATGGATCCTTACTGATTGCGTCACTCTTTTTCTCTTGACTAAAACTGATAAGACAGAAGAAGCCATTTGACGTAGGGTGACCTGGGGGTTAGTTGTGATCAGTCAGATACGTGGATGAAGGGACAGATGGGGTCAGTACAAACTCCTGAGCTGACGAACCTGGTAGACGTTGGGAGAGCCATGAGAATACAGGGAGTGGGAGGTGAATAGCCAGAGAAGGAAGGAGATATGCAAAACACGGGAACAAGGCCTGCGTGCCGGAAGGCAGAAGGGTGGGATGTCAGACTAGACTCTCCTCGGGGTTGGAGAGATATCTGTGTACTTCTTCCTCATGTGTTAACTGTGGCTGTGAGGGAACAGGAATGATCCTCTTCATGTAGGAAGAAGTTGTGGAGGAGAGGACTCTTCTACTCTTCGTTCCCCCTTATATTTTTAATTTTAAAAGAACTTCTGAAGTGTTTTACACACACATACATGTGCACTAAAATAATGAATATCTGAGCACTCATCAAGTAGACCTACTGTCAGCTTTTTCCTTTTGCTATATTTAGTTAAGGGAGTTCTTTTCTTTCAGTCCCTCAGAGATATTCACTGCTCAGTACTTATTGTTTATGCCACACATTTTTACTATTTTTTAAAATAGCATTCTTAGGAATTCTTTGACAATTTCATATAATGGAATTTAGTCACACTTACTCCTCTCCTCCAACTCCAAGCTCTACCTCCCCACCCACCCAATGTCATGTCCCCTGCTTTGATAAAGCCCATCAAGTCCAATTTAGGCTGCCTAAATAGTCTTGGGTGTGGGACCACCCCTTGGAACTTGGTAGCCTACCAGAGGTCACACCCTTAAAAAAAAATACTGACTCTACCTTTTCCAGCAGCTACCAATTGCCAATAGCTCTTCTCAACTAGAAATGGGATATGATGCCTACCTCTCTTCCCTCTCCATGCTTGGAATTTTGTCTGGAATGAGCGTGTACAGGTGTTGTGCAATGCTGCCACACTGCTGGGAGTTTGTGTGTGCATTTGGCCTGCTCTGTCTGGGACACACTGCTTCCTTGTAGCCACCCACCATCGCTGGTTCTTACAATCTACCCAATCTACTTACAGTGATAAGTCCTGAGCCTTGGGAAGGAGGGCTTGTGATACAAATGTACCATTTAGGGTTGAGAATTTTAGCGTTTTTAAAATATGCCCATTGACATTATAAAATGTTGTTTTGTTGGTATTAAACTTTATGTAATTGGTTTCACTCTGTGAAAGCTTCCAGAGCAATTTTTTTTTCATTCAGTGTTGTGTATTTTAGATTTGCCACGTTATTGACTAGCTGTCTAGCTTTTCATTTCTATTGCTGGAGAGTAGTCTTGCATGAATATGTCACAATTTACCCATTCTTCTGTTGATGGTCTTTCTGATTGTTTACCCATGTTTTTCTCAAGGACACAAAGTATTACTGCAACTATTCTCTTATAGACCTCCTGGTGCATGCAGAGAGCTTATCCAGGGGTTATGCTTAGGAATTTGCTGTTGTTGGGTCTTAAGACTGTGCCTGTTACCAGGCATGGTGGTGCACACCTTTGATCCCAGCACTCAGGAGGCAGAGGCAGGCGGATCTCTGTGAGTTCAACGCCAGCCTGGTCTACATAGTGAGTTCCAGGATAGCCAGGGCTGAATGTAGAGACCCTGTCTCAAAATAACAAAACAAACAAGCAGACAAAAAAGGCTGTGTATGTCTTCAACATTCAGTTGAATTGTTTTCAAAGTGACCCTTTGGTTTGGGTGTGAGTGCTAGTTGTTCCATATTCTCATTAACATTTGATATCACCAGACTTCTAGATAGTTCTCAATGCATGGATATGAAATGACAGATTCCAGGGTATTTGCGTGTAACTGTAGTGATGGTGCTTTTATTTTCACACATGTGCTGGCTCTTTCAGCCCCTCCCCGACTCGCCCAGCTGTGAACTGTCAGTTGACTGCAGTTGACAGTTGTCGATAAGTTTTCCTTTTATGCTTATTGAATTAGACTTTTCTTTTTTTTACCTTATAAAAATTTAAAATTTGTGTGTATGTGCATTTATATCTGTGTGTGGGTATGTGCATGTGAGGACAGGTGCCCTCGGAGGCCAGTAGGTATCGGATCCTATGTTATACCTAGAGATGTAAGAGGTTGTGAGCTGCCTCACACGTGGGATGCGAGCCAAACTCTGAAAAAGCAGTATATGCTCCTCAGTGCTAGAGCACCTTTCCAGGCCCAGAATTACACTTCTCATTTATTCTGGATCCAAACCCTTGGTTGAGTATAGGTCTTGCATGGTAAGTTTGATGTTCATCAGTTTTGCTAGTAAAATCCAGAACTTTCTTTGGCTCAGGTTTGTTGTGTTTTTAGGAATCGTCTTTGGGTTAAGGGTGTAAGTCAGTGGTAAAGCACCTGTGTACCATGCACAAGGCTCTGGATTAGATTCTCAGGGGCAGAAACAAAACAAAACAAAACAAAACAAAAACAAACAAACAAACAAAAAACAACCAGACCGTACTAAAAAATCTCTTTTCCACCCTGAGGTGTTATAGTCCCTTGAGTTTTCCTTCGAAGGTATTTAGGCTGGCTTTGCATGGGTTCTGAGACGGACAGGAAATGCACTGTTGTGTCGTGAAGATTATGATTGCCACAGCCTTGGGCCATCTCCCTGTCACATGCTAAGGCTGTTTCTTCTGGAAGCCTCCCTCTCGGCCCTCTCTCTGTCTCACCTGTTCTGTGGCAGTACTCCTTGCCTCAACTGTAGCTTTGCAATGTCCTTATATTTGATATACTAATTGTACTTTTACTTTGTTGTGCTTCAAAAATCTGGGTCCATTTTTGATCTTTTGAGTTTCTCTATATATTTTAGAACCAGCTTGTCATGGTTCTAAATCCATAGCTGTTTTTAATTAGAATTACACAGAATATATAGATTAATTTGAGGCAAACTGACAGTTTTATGATATTGTCTTCTCACCTCTGGAGTGAACCTATCTCTTTATTTATGTATTCTTTAATATCTTTCAATAAAATTTTATTATTTCCTTCAGAAACGCAATAAGCATCATTTGTTATTGTTTCATATATTCTTGGCACCCTCTATCTTTTTTTGTCTTTAAAAATATTTTAAATCATCTTTGTTGGTATATACTAACACAATTGATTTTTATAAATGGATTATGTCTGTGATGAACCTGCTGCATTTGTTACTGGTTCTAATTCTCTGTTTTCTCTTTATTAGTTTTGTTCTAAGTTTTTATTGTTTTTTTAAGGAAACCCTACTACTAGTTTGTTATGTTTCTGATCTTGATATATAGGTATTTCCCAACTTTCATTTCCAGAAATTCATCTTACACATTTGTGTTTATAACTTCAGTTATAGCATATAAATTTTAATACTTTAATTTTATGTTTGGCTCTATTTAATCACCAGTCTTTTACTATACATGAAGGGTTATGTAAGAGTATACTGAAATTTCTAACACACATATTTCTTAGATTATCTTTCTTTTTGTTTTAGTTCCTAGCTCTCAAATAATTGTGATTTGCTAGGTCATTTATTCTATATATTGATACTTTCAGATTTCTGTGCCAGCTCAAGATTAAGTTTCGTGTGTGTTCTGTGCGAATGTGTTATTCATTTGGACAAAACTTTATATTTGTGTCTATTTGATTAAATTTGCTTATTTTGGTCTTTGGGGTGTTAGTATTCTTATTTTATTAAAAAGAGTTTCATTCAGGTGGACACTAGGAAACCTCTGACTGGTCTACTATTGCTTGATTGAAGGCATGGAATCATGAATGTATGCATATGTTCAAAAGCATCTAATTGTATATGTTAAACTTGTATATGCTCTATGTAGATCATTTATATGTATTTTTATTTAGCACTTATACATATTTTATTTATCATTAATACATTGTTTTTTAAATATGCATAATATTCCAGATAATGAATTGATGTATTCATTATCTTTATAAATTCCACCTATTTACTATTCTGGTAAAATAGATCATTTGAAAATCTCCATCAATTATTATAAAACTCATTTTTCTAATTGTAATAGTGCCTACTAAAAGTATTTAGGAGCTAAATTATTATTCACACACATAAAAATAACTACTATAACTTTGTGGTGAATATGATAATCATTAATTATGTAGTGGTCCATTATGATAGATTAGTGTGGACAATTCTGTATTCAGTCAATTATGCTTTAAATAAATGCTGATTGGGCAGTAGCCAGGCAGGAAGTATAGGTGGGACAACCAGACAGGAAGTAGAGGCAGGGCAATGAGAACAGGGGAATTCTGGGAAGGAGAAAGCCCATTCCTCCCCAGTCCTGCCCAGACACAGCAGAAGGAAGATGTGACCTGCCCTAATGAAAAAGGGACTGAGCCATGTGACTAACATAGATAAGAATAATGGGTTCATATAAGTTATAAGAGTTAATAAGAAGCCTGAGCTAATGGGCCAATCAGTTTATAACTTATGTAGACCTCTGTGTGATTTTCTCTGGGGCTAAACGGCTGTGAGACCTGTTGGGAGGACAGAAACCAGGCAGGACAGAAACCTCAACAACAGAATGAGACAACAGTAGATTGTATCTTGTTAATCCTCTGCAAAAGGGACTATTATGTTTCTTTAGCCCTGAATATCAACTTTAATTGCATGACTTGGTTTGGAGAATGAAAGTTTGGAGGAAAATGAGAAACATCACTTTTAAAGAAGATTTGGAGCTAGCACACAGTTCATAATGTGGTTTTTTTTTTTGTTGTTGTTTTTGTTTTTTTTTGGCACGAGACCAGCAGTATTGTGGATTCACTGTTCCTCCCTGCCCCAGGATGTAACATCATAGAAGCAGTACATCTAGTCAAGAGGACATGTTACAAGAGGAAGAAATCACCATTGTTGAGTTGCTGGGAGCTTTTGAGCTATTTGTCACTGAAGCCCAAATTAACCTATCCTGGCTAATGTTCAAAACTTCCCCATACTACCTTCATCAGGGCCATTTTTGTCTATTGCTTTAATGGTTCCAATTTTGAATTTTTTTCCTCCTATATTCTTTTCAATCTATTGCTCTCCAAGGTTTTTAAATTTTTTTAAACCACAGAAAGCTGAGTCTTATCTGTATTTTTTCATATTATTCTCAGTTGTTCAGCACATTGTAATTTATTGTTTTTACATGTTCCTTCTACCTTTTTGTATGATCTTTATTTACCAGACCTTTTGGCCTTTGTTTCTCTCTCTCTCTCTCTCTCTCTCTCTCTCTCTCTCTCTCTCCTGTCTATATACTGGTATAATGGGGTGAAGGGTAGTCTCTAAATGACGGTGTCCACTTTACACACCCCAGAAATTATACTAGTTTGTATGTCAAAAGAATAAATATTACCACTAATAGCAAAATAAGTGATTAAAGTGAGGACCTTGAGACAATATTTGTCCCAAGTGTTCTCCAGGTGGGTTCAACATGCATTCACACATAGCCTTACAGCACAGACACACAGGAAGGATGGAGATGCACTCACACACAGCCTCACAGCACAGGCACACAGGAAGGATGGAAGGAAGTGACTTTGGAGGCAGACATTGCGATGATGTAAACCCTGATCTAAGAATGCTGGAAGCCCCAGAACTGAAAGAAGAAAAAACAGGTCTCTGCATGAAAGTCTCCAGAACAGTGGTTCTCAACCTGTGGGGGCAAATGGCCCTTTCACATGGGTCGCCTAAGACCATTGAAACTCAGATATTTACACTATAATCATAACAGCAGCAAAATTACAGTTATGAAGTAGCAATGAAAACAAATTTAGGTTGTAGGTCACTACAGCATGAGGAACTGTGTTAAAGGGTTGCAGCATTAGGAAGGTTGAGAAACACTGTTCTAGAGAGAGTGTGATTGGTCAATGACTTACTTTAGGACACCTGGTACCCAGAGCAGATAGGGAATAGTTATGTGAGAATGAAATGAGATACTATGAATAAAAACTAGTTTATCAATGCGTGGCCTCTGCCAAGTGCTCAATAATTGCTAACAATTATTCTAATTATTTTTGTCATTATTAGCTTCCTGATAGGTTATCCAATCTCAAGTGGTCAGCTCCAAACATGTACACATATAAGCAACGCTAAATTGACTCAGCAAGTTGTATTGATATGTGTGTGTGCATGCATACTAATAATAATTAAAAAGAAAAAGTCATGAATTTGAGAGGGAGGAGGAATTCAGGAGGAAATAGAAGGGGAGAAGGAAGGATGGAGACATTGTAAATACATTACTGATGTACAAAATTCTCAAAAAAGAGTCAATTAAAAATGTTTTAGATTTGGGTATTTAGAAGAACCTTGTAGAAGTTTCTACACAGTGTATTTGATGAAACCTGTAAGGGAATGAAGGAAGCAAGGTGGGCGAAGAAGAACTGAGAGTCTAGCTCCTAGGTAAAAGCTGAGTCTAACCTCAGCCTGATCTTGAGGTTCCATGAAGAGTTTGCTTTTCAATTCTTGTAGTGGTTTGTGATTGGTGGGAAAATAAGCAAATATCCTGAGAAGGGGTAGCACCCAGTGGCTTTGGTTAAGTACCATTCATCAAGGCAGAAAGGATGTGGTTGGAATAACACAATGAAATTTAAAAGACAAGAGATACTACTCCTAAAGTGTTGACAAAAGAGTAATAATTTAGCTTCAGTTCATATGCTATTGAAGAGTGTGAGAAAATATAATAGTTTTTAGATGACAGAGATATCTACCCACAAGCCCTCACCAAAACATAGTAAAGAACAATTTTTTAGCAAAAAAAAAAAAAAAAGTGAACTCAAAGCTGGAAAAAGGATAATTTTAAATTTAAAATATGCTATAATTCACATGGACACTTCCCAAAATGAACTACTTAGGTACAAAAACTAGGAAAACATGTGTAAAATATTCATGAAAAAAACCCTCCTAAATGCCAATAGAAGATTTCACAGAAAATCTAAGAAAGACTACTTACTGTTCTATGTTCATGGACAGAAAGAATCAGCACTTTCAGGGTATTGGCTCTTCCCAACATATTCTGTAGATTTAATGCAACTTTATTAAAAACCCATGAAAGTTGTTTTGTTATTGATAAGTCAGTTCTAACACCCATATGTAGAGGCACAAATCCTGAAGTGGCCAACACAAGTGTGCAGGAGAACAATATGAGAAGGCTGAGTCTCCCTAACCTCAGGGCTTCTCAGAAAGCCACATTACCAGGACAGTGAGGCACAGGAGAAATAACACACATCATTGGAACAGAACAGAGAGCCCAGACATGGTCAAGAAATGGTCTGGGAACAATTGGCTTCTCATGCATAAAAGGAAACCTGGATACAGACTTCACATCTTTTGTAAATATTAACTCTGAAGGATCATATGCCTAAATACAAATGAGAAAACCATAAAATTCCTGGAAAGCAACAAAGAAAAACTAGAGGACTTTGGGCCTGGTGATGGCTTTTTGATGAACATCAAAGAAATGGTCCAGAAAAGATATAGTTGTTAAACAGAATTAAAATAACAAAACAAACAAACAAACAAAACTCTTATGCTCCATAATGCACTCACTAGACTGCTAGTGTTAACAGTCTGATGGAATTCACTGCTTTTAACAATTGCACCGGCCTTTCCTCTTTTGACCAGAACTTAAAAATGTTCATTGTTTGGCTGGACATGAAATATTAAAAACAGTTTGGAATTCAAAGCAGTCAAGTGGTACAGTATTGGTGCTGTGTAAGTGGGTGTTTCCTGCTGGTGACTGCATGGTGCTAGACTTTAGACTCCACTGTGGGGCTGGTGGGTTCTGGCTGAGCTTCATGTTGCTTGTAAAGCATCTTCTCTCTCTCTCTCCTCTACAAGGTCCCTGTCACCTGGATCCTTTTGCATTACTTAGATTCATCATTATTATTTTAAACTTAAATTTTGACAATTTTATACGTGTATTCAATGTATTACAAATATCCTCCCCATTACTCTTTTATACCCCAACTCCTATAGACCTCCCTTTCCTTTTTCCAACTCATTCCTCTTTTATTTCCAAGTCTTATTTTGGGGGACAGTCTTGTGAAGGTATCCATAGCTGTCGTAAGTTTGTGACGGCATTAGAAGAGAACTGCTTTGTTCATTGACATCTCATGCGCCTTATCATTCAGGACTGTTTATTCTACACTCACACTTCCTGCACAGACTTCTCCTTTGGCTGACGGTCTTGGCCCAGGCCCTCTGGCTACTCTCCTGACCTATAGCTAGTGAGTTTTACTGTTCCCTCTGCTACAAGCTCTTTTCCCTCTGATTTTGATTTCTACATCCCCTGTACTCTCATTCAGTCTAATGATTTTGGACTTTCAAGACATACTGCAAATTGACCATCACTCCTCCCACCACTAATACCCTCCAACACTATCATCGCCAACATCCACTCATTACCAACATCACCCACCACCACCACCCATCATCATCAATAGCACTGGCATTACCAACATTGTCGTCGACACCACCACTACCACCACCAATGTATCAACACCGTGACCATCACAAATACCACAATGGCCACTGTTATTATTGCTCTTCCTACCTTCACTACGTCACTACCAAGACCATCACCACCATCACCACTACTGTTACCACCACCATCATCACCATGTCAACATCACCAAACCCATAGTCTTAAGATACTTGGTCTTCCATTTCCTAGAGAAATGCTCTTTCTCTTGCTTCCCCAATATTCTGCGTCTCAGATTCAGTGACTGGGTCGTTTTGGCTCCATGCCTGATGCAGACACTTCCAGCAAATTCTCATTGCATTTAGAATACAATACAATTCAAATCACTTTTGAAGACCTTCAAAGTCTTGTGCCATTGGCTGCTGCTGATGTCTCTCATAACATTCTTCCAAGCCCTCACTTACACCAGTAGACTATACTGGCTTCTTGTTTGGCTCACATGCTTCTTCACAAAGGACCTTCCTGTTGTTTTACTGTTGGCACAGTGGCTGTACCTGAACCTACTGCCGTTTTAGCTACTGACTGTGGCTCTGCAATCATTGCCCCACTGCTTAGGCCAAGATCCTGCAAGACTTTGGCATCCCACCAGGACCCACCTCTAGCTCTGCCTCCAGATTCAGTTTTTAACCAGTTCTCTATCTTTCTATTTCACCACAAAAGACTCAGGAGTCAGATATTGGGGTGAAAACATGCTAGCTCAGAGGCTGAGAAGCAACCAATTGACCTTTCTCCTTAGCTGGCCGCCCAGCAAGAGAGAGTCTCTTCCACCACACCAAAAAACCCTGCCAAACTCAAACTCCCTCCCTACTACTTCCTGTGTATTTCTCTGTCTGTTTCCCGGATTTCCTCTGACTCTCCATGGCTACTTCCTGTCAACCAGCTCTGCCTCCCGATCCATAGTTTTATTGAATTAATGCAAAGTTGGGGTTCACAGTGTGATCAAATATCCAAAAACACCTTCCCATTTCCTGTGAAGAAGACTCCCTGGAACTCTTCATGGCCTGCTGCCTCCTGGATATGGGTGGTTTTATATCGTTTGCTCAGAGAAGCTGCCTCTCACAATCCAACATAAAATGGTTCTCTCTATTCTCTATTGCTCTATCTTGCTTTATTTTCTCATTTACACACTCATCACTATCCGAAATTGTCTTATTTAATTTATTTATTTAGTAATTTTCTTGTTTATTGTCTTCTTTCTTAGAATAAAAATGCCATGAAGTTAGGGATTTTAGCTTGTATTCTGTAAACAGTGCCTGAGTTTATTTACTAGATTTTCAATAAATACTGAAGGAGTAAATGAATGGTGTTATTAGATTGACCTCCCCAGAGTGAACCTTCGTGCATGTCACATCCAGTAAATGCTTTCCAATGCCCTTCAAGATCCTTTAAAATGTGCGCCATCGTTCCTTGATTTTCTTATCTTGCACAATGCATTTTCTTATCACTTGTAACCTCTCAAAGTAGGCTTCATATTGCTACCCAAATTCTCTCTGTTCCTTCTCACCTCTGTGATTCTGTTTGCACCAGTTTCTTTATCCAGCAAGCTATTCCACCCATATTTTCAGTTCTTTTTTTTGAGGGGTGCAATGAACTTTATTGATGGCATTCAAGAAAGAGTAGGGCCCCCTAAGCTCCTCCTGCTATCTTATCTGGGGGTCTGGGATGGAAACTGTGAGGGAGATGCTTAGTATCAAAGGTTGAGTTAGGACAGGGACTGCTCAGCAGCCGAGGGCCTCTCTCTTGCTGTGTCCTTGCTGGGATGGGTGGTCCAGGGTGGGCTTCTTACTCCTTGGAGGCCATGTAGGCCATGAGGTCCACCACTCTGTTGCTGTAGCCGAATTCATTGTCATACCAGGAAATGAGCTTTACAAAGTTGTCATTGGGAACAATGCCAGCTCTAGCATCGAAGGTGGAAGAGTGGGAGTCACTGTTAAAGTCACAGGAGACAACCTGGTCCTCAGTGTAGCCCAGGATGCCCTTTAGTGGGCCTTAGGATGCCTGCTTCACCACCTTCTTGATGTTGTCATACTTGGCAGCTTTCTCCAGGTGGCATGTCAGATCCACGACGGACACATTGGGGGTAGGAACACAGAAGGCCATGCCCGTGAGCTTTCCGTTCAGCTCTGGGATGACTTTGCCCACAGCCTTGGCAGTGCCAGTGGATGCAGGGATGATGTTCTGGGCAGCACCACGGCCATCTCGCCACAGCTTCCCAGAGTGGCCATCCACAGTCTGCTGGGTGGCTGTGATGGCATGGACTGTGTTCATGAGTCCTTCCATGATGCCAAAGTTGTCATGGATGACCTTGGCCAAGGGGGCTAAGCAGTTGGTGGTACAGGAAGCATTGCTGACAATCTTGAGGGAATTGTCAAACTTGTCATGGTTCACGCCCATCACAAACATGGGGGCATCTGCAGAAGGGGCAGAGATGATGACCCTTTTGGCCCCATCCTTCAAGTAGGCCCCAGCCTTCTCCATGGTGGCGAAGACACTGGTCGACTCCATAACATACTCGGCACCGGCATCGCCCCATTTGACATTGGCGGGATCTCGCTCCTGGAAGATGGTGATGGCCTTCCCATTGATGACAAGCTTCCCATTCTCAGCCTCAACTGTGCCTTTGAACTTGCCATGGGTGGAGTCATACTGGAAAATGTAGACCATGTAGTTGAGGCCGATGAAAGGGTCATTGATGGCAACAATGTCCACTTTGCCAGAAGTGAAGGCAGCCCTGGTAACCAGGCGTCCAGTACGGCCAAATCCGTTCACTCCAACCTTCACCATAGTGTCTCTGGAACGAGGCTGGCACTGCATGAAAAGAAGTGGCTGTCTCTAGAACAGGGAGGAGCAGAGAGCCCATATTTTCAGTTCTTAAGGCCACACTCCATGGTCTCTTCTGTTGGAAGATGTCTGCTCAATTTCCCTGCTTTGGGAAGCTGTCCTTTGACTCTGAATTCCTATGAGTCTCATACCTCTTTTACGCTATAACTTAAAGTACTGTATATCACACATGTTAGTCATTAAGACCTTTAATATCTAGCCCCTGCTCATTAGAGACCTTCCAATAGCTCTTTGATAAATGGATCATGACTGTAAGATTGCTCTTTTTAAAATGGTAAATGACACCGAAGGATCTGAATTTATTTGTGTAACTTCCACAGCACCCAACATGTCTGCTGAATGAGTGAAGACAAGCCATTGTATCCAACTCCGATAATTAATGACCCCCCCACTTCAGGAGCAGTCCTGGACACGCCTCATCTCTTTGTACATATTGATCCCTATGAATTCTGTATTCAGAAGAATAATACTGGTGTTTAGTGATTGAAGGAAGTCAAATTTTAAGGTTCCCAGTCTCTGGCATATCCAAAATTTTCCAGTTAGTCAGAATGTTAATCCAGGTACTGCTGTGCAGATGTTTGACAGCTGTATATAAGGTTGACTTTACCTTCAGATGAATGATCAGATGGGTCAGATTTAAGTACTTGAGTCCCATGACATCAGACTTTGCACACACTTGTGCACATGTACACACCTGCATGCATAGTCACATTTGAGGGTTATAGCATGAAGACATCACCCGCACATGCAGGGACTTCTCTCCTGCTGGCTTGGATGGTGGAGGAAGCTATATGATAAAGAGTGTGGATGGCCACTGGAACTGTGTACCACCACCCCATGGCAGCTACCAAGAATCTGAAACCGTAGTCCTACAACTGAATTCTGCTGCACCCTTGGTCTACTCAGCCTCAGATGAGAACCACAGGCCTTGATAAGGCTGGAGCCCAGCCATGCCATGCCCAGACGTCTGATGTCCAGACATTTGTGATTATGAGCTTATGCTGTATGCCTTCAGTCAGTGTGATAATTTGTTACATGGCAATAGAAAACATGCTCAATGATAAAGAGAGAAGAGAGAAACTTCTTCTAAGGAATGAATCAAAGAATGAGCTTCAGGAGGCCCCAGTTTTACACCTTAGGCAGGACTCTCCCTGCTCGTAGCCCCACAGGGACTACAGGCCTTGATTCTGTTCCTGCCTGTTTAGGGATCAGCTAGAAGAGAGAATTCAGGCGTGATTGATGAATGAAGGTCTTTCCTTCCCCCGCCTTGAGGCTTATAACAGTGGTACATGGTCTTTCCCCCACTGACCCCCTTCTAATAAGTGTACTGACCTGAAACAATTGACCTTAAAAATAAATAAATAACCGGCCTCCAGAGCGCTGGCGGGCAGCTTTAGCATTCTCCAGTCTCCCCTGTCTTGTGAGTCTCAAAGAAATGAATCTTATTATTAGTCTGCTGCCAGTGACTGCTCCTGACAGAGCCCCCTCCCCGCTGCGGCTGCCAGCAGACACCCGGTGTCAGGAAGCTGATGGCTCAGCAGGCATGGCGAGCAGGGAGGGAGCCTAGATACAGCCCAACTCTCATCTGAGGCTCCCTCTGTCTCCAGGACTTCGTCAAGCCGGTTGCTCAGGTAAACTGAGACTTGCCTTTTGGAGGTGTGTCGTCCTTTCCCATTAATGTAAGACACATCCTCCATTCAGAGTCACACACATAACGTGAGTGGACAATTACAAAAATTACACAGAAAACACCTGTGTGAAAGCCCTGTTTCCCATTCCTGAACACAACCTCTCACTCCCAGAAAGAGACAACCACAATCCCAAAGTTCACGAAAATTACTTTTGTCTTCAGTCTCTCAGCGTTGATGTTTCTGAGTGCTCCCCCAGGCCCACATATCCAGTTTTGAGCATTTGCTGACAGAGGTGGCAAGTTTGGACTCTCTTGCATATCGCTTTTTCGCCTAATTTGTTTCTGAGATTCATTCATAATCTCTCGTAACTGTAGTTCTTTCATTTTTTTTTTGATGGTTAGTATTCTACTTTCAGAATATTCTACTATGTATTCTTATGGCAGACACGGATTAAGGTTTTCTTTGCTCTCTAACTATTGAAACCCTTTATGAGGAGCATTCCTGTTCATCTTGTTCATGTTACCTTTGTAAGAATCTGTGGGATGTGCCCCAGGGCTTGCAGCCGTTTAACACATGGTCATCCTCACTCTTAATAGATAATGTCAAGCTGCTTTCCAAACTGACTCAAGCACTCTGCCAAAATGGGTGAATAAAATTTTCCAGTTTTCTGCATTTTTGTTAACACTGAATATTTTAGTTTATGATTAGCAAGTTGCCACAAACGTTTTGGTGATTTAATAAAACACTATGTTACTGTTTGCATGGAGAATGTCTGGGATAGTTTCACAAGGTCCTTTGCTTATGTCATATGGTGTTGGCCTGGCCTGTGGTTCTCTCTAAGACCTGAAGCTTTCTCAAGCTCTGGACTTTGGGTACAGCGCATTTTCTAGCAGCTGTATGAATTGTGGAGTCTGCATTTTCAAGGCCACAAAGAAATTGCCTCTCTCTCACATGGCAGGTGCCTTTGGTTTGGTCAGGCCTGCCCAACACAGCTTCCTTTGGATTAACTGGGAGCTGATGGATTGCTAATCCAATCACAAGACTGAAGTCCTACTCACAGGTTCTGCACCACGCAGGGGAGAAGGAACACTGGGATGTGTTCATCAGGAGTGGGAATCTTGAAGCTCGCCTTGCTATTGGCAGGTGATTCACTTTCCAGATCCCAGATTGCTTAATTGTTGAGTGTCTGAAGGTGAGCAAGTTTATCCATTCACTGGTTTCTCATACTTCTCAAGGCATTTATTTCATTAGTCTCATTGCGTGAAGATGTTTCTCTGACCTAACGAAGCAGTGTCGTCAAGTAATAAAACAGTAGCACGGGCAGGATTTATTGCATGCTTGTTCTGCACTGGCCATTGCCGTGTATTGCTTCTGGTAATAAACTGAAACACTGTATAGTTGCTATTGAGTTCTCCATTTCACAGATGAGGAGGTTGGTGCTGAACAAACCAGGAAGGTTATGAACTAGCGATGCCATGGTTTCATCTTTGAACCAGTTCTGTTCTATATGGCTCAGACCTCACGTTCTCGAATTCCAAGAAACCTAGCAAACTGATTTAAGGACATGACCATGCCACAGCAGAAAGGTAGGCAAATGGTTCCTTGCACCTTTCTCTCTCTCTTTTTTGTTACAGTGAAAAGATAGTTTTCATGGATGAAAGACTGACCTTTATGTCTCCCATGCTAAGCCCTTCTTCTGCTTCCTGCTGCTCTGTTCACCCACCTGTCCAGTCCACTGTTGTCTTTGTTAGCTTCTGGGCTAGCTGTTTCATGGGATACACTGGACTGTGACGTCTAAGCCTATTCTTGATGTGATCAGACGCCCCAGCCACACTGAGTCCCACCCACCCACCCATTCTTCTCAGTGTGGGTGTGAAAGAATAGACACAGCCTAGTGCTCTGTCAAGCCCTCTGCCCCCTTATGTAGACCTTTCTCTAATGCCCTCCATTTCCACAAATCCTACCCTCCTATTCTATCACGAAATCCTAAATCCATCAGTCCTTGACTTTACTGTTCCACAGGGCTCCGATCTCCTAGATTCCGAGTTTCTGTAGTGTGTATAATTTTTTAACCATTTGTCACCTGGTGAGAGACTTTTAATTATAATTCTACTTAACTTTTTCTTGTCTCAGTACAGTTACCTGCCATTTGCTAGCTGGCACACCCACTTGGTGCGGGCGAATTGAGTTGGTTTTCGGTCATATCATTCCTAAACTTTCCGTGTCATGTCTTGCTGGCGAGATTTTCTTCTCTCTTGTGATCTAGGGTTTCTTTCTCTCTCACTTTCCTTCTTTGGAACATCCTTTCGTCCAGCTCTTTATTGTCTAGCCTATGCTATCTTCAGCCCTGTTCTTGTCCCCCTCCTCCCATGTGTCATAATTCTCACCTTCTGCTACCTCCTCAGACCCGCCTCACACTGAACAGGCCGCACTCAGTGTCTTGCCCGCAGAGTAGCCCAGGATCGAGCACGCAGAATGTAGAATGGATCCCCAGACAGCAGGCGTCTTGCCCTCCCAGCCGCTCTGACCCGGTACTGCCTGAACTCACAGAGGAGGAGGCAGAACTGATCCTTAGGGGGGGGGTGGGTTCAGGCAGAATTTGCAAACACAGCTTGAGGACAGCGGTGCTTCTGCTGAAGGTCCTCCCGAGAGTTCCTCTGTCTCCTCCTGTTTTGATTTGGAGTGTCTATGCAGGAAATGGTTTGCGTCTTTCAGACATCTTAAGTGAACATTTAGAAAATTCTCGTGCTTTTGGTCCCCTTCATTACACTTTCAGATTCCCTCAGAATTATTCTGGTGTGCTGCTGCCATGGTAGTCGGAACTCTGTTCCCGACTGGCTCCCAAAGCAGGCATGGAAAGTCAAATCAGATGACTTATGTTTGGGCGCTGATTTTCTTTCCTCAGAATGTTTCTGTGTCTTCTCACTTAGTTTTCATTAGAACGCTGGATTCATGAACTCATTAAGTAAAGCTATTTCTTGGTCTGGGAAAATGGCAGAGAAAGCAGCACCCGTGTAAAATGCCAGGCATGGTGGCGGGGGTCTGTCACCCTAGTTCTGGGGAGGCAGGGGCCAGAGGATCACTTGGCCATCCGATCTAGCTGAAGCAGTGGGTTTCAAGCTTGATGAGAGACCCTATCTGCATTACAGTGAGAGTGATGGAGAAATACACCTGACATCTACCCTTGGCCTTGCCACACATGGGCACACATATGTGCGCCATCCCACATGCTCATACAGGAGGACACATATATGTGCATATGATTCCTCCAAGGGTTTCTTGATCTAGATCCTGTCTAAGATGCTGGAGAGGCCATGAAAAACAATGCCTGTGTCACTCAGCCTCAGTGACATATTGCATCTCCATGGAAATGAAGGACCTGGAGAATTACAAGGCTCTACATGGTCACTTTACAAGTACATCAAGGATCCGGAGCAGAATCTGGACTCTCCCCCCAATGCTCACCTTCTATCTTGCTGAGGTACCCGGCCAGCTGCTGGACCCTGCAGTGGCTTATGCTTTATCCCCCTCTTTTCACATGGGTGGTTTGTAACTTACATCTTTTTTCTGAACGATAAACAGGACAGCACCAAGAATAAGGCTCGAAGTGATACCCAGCTTTCTCCTTCAAGTTCTTCGATGTTATGTGGCTCAGCTCCAGGGAGAAGTTTTCACAGTGGGACTCCAGAGCTTACCCAGGTCTGGCCAGCTCATCAGCTCCTGGAACAGTGGTTCTCAACCTGTGGGCTGCATATCAGAGAGCCCCAAATCAGATACTTACATTATCATTCATAACAGTAGCAAAATTATAGTTCTGAAGTAGCAATGAAGTAATTTTATGGTTGGGGTCACCTCAACATGAGGAACTGTATTAAAGGTCTGCAGAATTAGGAGGGTTGAGGAGGCTTTGACTGCTGCTGTCTTTTTTCCCCCTGAACCAGAGGGTAAGAAAGTAAAGGAAGTGGTCCTCTCCTGGCAGCCCCAAACTCTAGCTTCCCCTGAGCCCTGGACTGCAGTTGCCCGGCTCCACCCCTACTGGCTAACTCTCTTCAGAGCCCAGCAAAGGTTAACTGAGATCACACAGCCAGGTGGATGCTTGGCGGAGCTTTCCCCGGGGCTAATTATGGAACTACATTAGATAAAAGTCAACATATGTTGTAAAAGGCACTGTGTATCATTGCTTGACAGTTTCTAACAATGTGCTCATGTAACAGCTGTCAAAGGCAGTGCTAGAAAATGAGTAATATGTTGATTTATGTATATCAGATCTGTCCTCACGCTCCGTGGTGGAGCAGACCAGGCAAGCTTGGCTCTGTGGGTGGAGACTCTGGGAGGGGTGGCCCAGGAAGGAAGGAAATTCCCTCATCTTCAGAAGCGTCTGGAAGGGCGGGTGAAGCCTGCAGCAGATGCCACTTTCTGAAGTCCTTTAGAGAAAATTTGCCTGGAGGACATCTGCTCCCTTCTTTACCAAAGAGGGAGGAGCTCATGGAAGAGTAAAATCTAAGTGTCCTGATGATGACGATGACGATGTGCTTGTGGTGCGGTGGGGTGGAGTCCATTAGCCCTGCTTTCCCTGGCTACCGGGCATAGCTCTGCCTCTGCCTCACGTGTGCTGGGGTTATAGATATTCGCTGCAATGCCTGTTAGATTTTTGGTTTTGCTAAGATTTTATTTTTAGTCATGTGTCCGCATGTGTGTTTTCTGTGTATGGGTTTGCGCCTGGTGAGGCCAGAAGAGGACGTGGATCCCCTGGAACTAGAATTCCTGGCGGCTGTGGCCCACTCAACATGGGTGCTGAGGACTAAGCTGGGGCCCCTCCAGGAGAGCAAGATGCACTGTTAATTACTGAGCCATCACCCCAGCTTCATAGCTTAGGTTTTCTTTAGAGTCAACGCCTTTAAAATTAATTAAAAACGTTTAGCTGATGATTAAAGTTGTGTATGTTTAAGATACACAATATGTGATTTGATATGTGTACATTATAACACAGTTACTGCAGTCAATCCCTGTAGCTGTCATCATTTGTGTTGTGCCTTAAATTCTCATTTTACAACAAAGTTTGAATGTTAACCAACTTATTCTTCCTACACTCTTGTATTGGCAGCCACCACACTACTCTGGGCTGCTTCTACTTCAGCTGCTTTAGATTCTAGACTCAAGGGAGGTCTTACAGTGTTTGTTCTTCTGGGCTTGCTGTAGCTCACTGAGCACAGTGCCTTCTATGAGGTAGTTTCAGTTTCGATGTTGTATCAGTAGCAACTGTGCTAATATACCTTCCCACCAGCAGCCTGCAAAGCATCCATTCCTCTATATCTCTAGTAGCTCTTGTATCGTTCATCTTTAGGATAATAGTCCTCTGACAGGTTTTAAGTGACCGAACTCAATTTTATTTTCTAAGCACCATTCTACTCACAAAGCAAGTAAAGAGACACAGCAAAATGAGATTTAAAGAGCTGTCTCCCTTTCCTACTGAGGCCTTATAGAGTGCCCACTGGTGACAGGAGTGACCGGGGGGGGCGGTGCCTGAGTTTTATGGAGGCCACTTTGGTTCAGTTTTTGAACCTTCATTGATTCAAGGTCACTATCAAGCCTCTGTTCTCCCTCTCTGTGTTTCTCGCAACATCCACAATCAGTGTTTTCTCCTTTAAGTGTGATTAGAAACAGCACTAGGTCCAAATACAAAGGCACCCCAAAACTTATAGTTTGCTGATGAATTACATAAATACATAAGTGAATAACTATACTTACACTTAATTAGGGCAAAAATGGAATCTGAGTCACCCTCCTCTAGACAGAATCCTTTCAGTGATGGGGAGGCATGGCCAGTCACATCTGCCTTTAGTTTAATGTGTGACATACACTGGAGAGAAGAAGACGCTGAGCTCTTTCTTCTCTTGATATGGGTGGGAGCATTACTGTGCTTGAGGAAGGGTGCTCTAGTTAGACATTCTGTAGCCACCATGCTGTCTGATAGCATTGACAGACGTCAGCTGTCCCCTAGCACCAACCTTTCCATGCCTAGTCTCAGATGCTACCACCAAAGACCATGTTTATTTGTCAAGCATATTCCAACTCATGCTTTGCTGAGCTTCCAGGGGGCTTCTAAGTCATAACCAGACTCAGCCAAACGCCCACGACAGAATAAGTTTCCTCTAGTCTACTTGATGGAGAAAGCGTCTTGCAAAACCCCTACTCCAAGACACTGCAGGGAAAGGTGACTTCAGTATAGTGAACTAGAGATTTATGGATATTGCATATTCATCACGCTAAGGATTCAGAAAGAAGGTTCTCGGTGAACCCCAGGTTGTTCCTTAGCTTAGGCACCATGGTAATCACAAAAGCAGCGTTCTCTGTTAAGATAAATAGCAAGCAAATATTAACAAATCAGCCGCTCAGGATCAAGCTGAGCCTTCAAGACCCACTCTTTGTTCTCCTGGAGGCCTGCATACGTTACAGTCAACTGCGTCTTCATCATTCTACCCATTGTAGGGTGGGAAGGAGATGATTGTTAAGAATGAAGAACTTTCAAGAACAGTGAGAAGACTGCTGTAGCAGGATCTGAGTGAGTGTGTCCTTCACTAGTGCTCAGTAACATGTTCAAGCCCAAAAGCTTCTACTATGTTAGGACAGAGAGACAGCTTAGGGTGGCAGAGAGAATGACGCATTGGCCAGCAAAGAGCTAGAAGCATTGCGTTATTAGCCTGCTGTGTCCAGAAAATTAATTATCATCTGAGAGGACTGGCAAAATGAGAATAATAACTAATGCAAACTTATGAAAGTTTGGCGAAAAATTAAATCAGAGGATGAATATGAGAATCCTCTTCAAATGAAGCATACATTTCTTCTGTAGTAGTTTTCACCTAAAAAATATGCTTCTCCATATTTCAGTGTTTCTAAAATAAATGGGTGTCTTGCTATCTATGTCTGTTTCATTTCCTATTGCAGGGTTGAAGGGTTTCTTTGGCTCACAGTAGCAGGTTATAGTCCATCTTTGGCAGGAAGTTAAGATGGCAGGAACTTGAAGCAGCTCGTCACATTACGTCTGTAGGAAAGAGCAGAGAGTAATAAATCAATGCATACCTGCTAGTGCTCAGCTTGCTTTCTCCTCTTCATTTCAGTTCAAGGCCTAAGCCATGAAATGATGCTACCCACATTCAAGGTGGGTCTTCCAAATTTAATTGATATAGTTAAGAAAATCTATCACAGATGTGCCCTGAGGCCAGGTTAATACAGACAATCCCTCATTGAGACCCCTTTTCCTTGATGACTCTAGATTGTGACTAGCTGACAATTGAAGCAAATTACTATCATATATAAATTATATACAATATTCAATGCCATCATGTTTTCTCTTTTCCCCAGGAAAGCTATTAGATGGATGATGTGTCTTACAGTCAGTGGCTTTGTAGAGACACTAAAAGATCGTAGTTCAATAAAAATAAAATAGTTTTACAAGGCTCTGGAGATCAGATTTATTGTTTTGCATTTGAATATTTAGAGGGATCTATTAAAGGGCTATAGCCACCATTCATTAAATACATTCCATTATTTGCAACAAAACAGTACTCAATACACACACTCTTCTATGTGGCTTGTTTGCATTCTGGGGTGGTAAGCTGAGGTATGGTGATGCTGGGGAGTGTGCAGCCAAACGAGGTGCCCTGTGCTTGGCGTCTTCTGTCTCCGGTGATGAAGCTCAGAGAAAGGTTTGGCTCTTCACTCTCCATCTATTCTATCCCACACCTGGCTGGCAAACTCTTAGAGACACCAAAGGAAGAATCCCAGCTAGTTTTATTGTTATTAAAAGATAAGATTACTTAGACACCAAGATGCAGGTTTCTTCTAGACTGATTTTTATTAACTCCAATGTGGGCTCTTCTTTATACCTGATTGTGCCATTTTATTTCCAAATACACATACTGTATTGACAATCTTATTCCCTCATTGAATTTTCTACAGGTTTTTGTTGTCTTTTATGAGGCTATTCCAGTGAGGGGAAAAAAGTTAAACGGGATTTATAGCAATATATTTACCTGGCTAGGCTGTAACTATTTCTAAAATAAATAAAACTTTAAAACAACAGAGCAGAAGAACAAATATCCATGAAGGCTTTCCCCCTCCCCTAGAGAGGGATAAAAAGGCATCCCACCTACAGCATGCCTCTTTCTAAGGCCACGTTGGTTTTCCCAAATAGCCATCATATAAATAGAGTAGCTTGTATAAGATTGTGCACTCAGTGGGTGGTCCTATAAATATTCATTAGTTAAATGTACATGCGGCACTGATCCTTGAGCTTTTGTATTCAAAGATATGGTTTCAGCAATAAGCTCAATTTTGATCTGCTTGATAGAGTCAGTGCAGGCTTGAAATCATCATCCTGTATGCTACCCCCTCCCAACCTTTGGAACCTGTTAAAAAAAAATCAACAACTCTGGCCCAGAATGAAGCCAGGAAGACATGAAAATGAAGCAATAAAGGCTGTTAGTGGCCAAGTTCAGAATTCATCTGCTCCTGTTATTGAGGGCCTCATGGTGTTTGCAATGCAAATTTCAGCTGTGCCTTAATCATGACCACAGGGAGACAATTAGGGTTAAAATATAGATTTCTAGATAATGAGAACAAATAATAAAGAAATAAATACTGAAAACAGAGGGCTAATCTGACTCATATGGAGAAATGATTTTTTTTTCACAGAAACTGGAGGGGTTTTCTGACCATAGGATAGGATTTTTGGATACAGAATACATCGAATTTTAGGAAAGAGAGATCAGAAGTCCTCTCAGAGACTTGTTTTCAATTGAGGGCTCCAGAACCAAGGCCAACACATAGGCTGGCTTTTTGTTTTCTACTCCTGTGGTTAACAACGCAGGCATTTGACTCGGTGAACTCAAGTTTAATTCTCAGCTAAGCCAATTCAACCTCTATGACCTTGGGCAAATTACTAAGACTCTTTAAGAACCAAGAATTTAAGTTTTCTCATCTGAGTCATCAAATTTGCCAGGCTGTTGTATAGATTAATAAGACACATGCATAAAACACTCAACGAACAACCCACCAGTTAGCCAAGTTCCTCACCTGTCAATCATGATGGGTCATCTTTCTCTTACAATGTATAATACAGATAGAGATAAATATATGTCCATAGATATATTTTCTGCTCAAGGTTTTTTTTTAAATATAGACTTTCTCATTTATTTATTTATCTATTTATTTATTTATTATGTATACAATATTCTGTCTCTGTGTGTGTCTGCAGGCCAGAAGAGGGCACCAGACTTCATTACAGATGGTTGTGAGCCACCATGTGGTTGCCAGGAATTGAACTCAGGACCTTTGGAAGAGCAGGCAATGCTCTTAACCACTGAGCCATCTCTCTAGCCTCTGCTCAAGGTTTTGTGAAGAGAAGAAATACTGAGAACCAACTGTAAAATTTATACTTATTGGACATAATTGTCTAATGATGTTTGGAAGTATTCTCATTTATTTTGAAAGTTAACTTGCATTTGACTTCATGGAGTTGCATGAACCCCTTTTATATTTTAAAATTGTCTTGGAATATCCACTTAAGAGTATAATGAAGTCTTATTATAATAATTAGAGAAGATATCAATGTAATAACTAACATTTAAGAAGTTAAGTCATATCCTGCTATATATGTATCAGTTATTTACATCTGATTGAATTAAAATATGAAGCTTCTAACAGATGTCCTATTATCAGATGCCAACTGGAAATAAGGTTATATTTACATATAAGCTACATATTCATATATCTATATGTGCAAATACAAGTTATTTATCTTATAGTTTTAGTTTCTGTGCCATCCATGCATTTATTCATTCACTACTTCCTATGTACATCTTCTTTGCACAGTGCTTTGTAGTATAGGAAATGGGTGTACATGTGTTTATAGATAAACAAAGAAAACATATACACACATATATAAAGAAAGTAACAAGAACTGTCGAATATCTTTTTAGGTGGTATGGATTTAGGGTTTTTTTTTCTTTTTTATTGTTTTTATTGTGCTATCTATTTTTCTCCATTCCCCTCTTTTCCTCTCCCTTCAACTTCTACCCTCTCCCATGATCCCCACGCTCCCAATTTACTCAGGAGATCTTGTCTTTTTATACTTCTCATGTAGGTTAGATCCATGTATGTCTCTCTTAGGGTCCTCATTGTTGTCTAGGTTCTCTGGGATTGTGAACTGTAGGCTGGTTTTTCTTTGCTTTATGTCTAAAAGCCACTTATGAGTGAGTACATATGATATTTGTCTTTCTGGGTCTGGGTTACCTCATTCAATATGATGTTTTCTAGATCCATCCATTTGCCCACACATTTCAAGATGTCATTTTTTTCCTGCTGTATAGTACTCCATTGTGTAAATGAACCACATTTTCCTTATCCATTCTTCAGTCAAGCGGCATTTAGTTGTTTCCAAGTTCTGGCTATGACAAATAATATGGCTATGAACATAGTTGAGCAAATGTCCTTGTGACACAATTGAGCATCCTCTGTCTATATACCCAAAAGTGGTATTGCTGGGTCTTGAGGAAGGTTGTTTCCTAATTTTCTGAGAAATCATCATACTAATATCCAAAGTGGCTGTACCAGTTTGCACTCCCCCCAGCAATGCAAAAATGTTCCCTTTACCCCACATCCTCTCCAGCATAAATTGTCATTAGTGTTTTTGATCTTGGCCATTCTTACAGATGTAAGATGGAATCTCAGAGTTGTTTTGGTTTGCATTTCTCTGATGACTAAGGATGTTGAACATTTCCTTAAGTGTCTTTCAGTCATTTTAGATTCCTCTGCTGAGAGTTCTCTGTTTAGGTATGTACTCCATATTTTTACTGGATTATTTGTTCTTTTGATGAACAATTTCTTGAGTTCTTTGTATATTTTGGATATCAGCCCTCTGTCTGATGTGGGGTTGGTGAAGATCTTTTTCCATTCTGTAGTCTGTAGTCTGCTGTTTTGTCTTGTTGACTGTGTCCTTTACAGAAGCTTTTCAGTTTCAGGAGGTCCCATTTATTAATTGTTTCTCTCAGTGTCTGTGTTACTGGGGTTATATTTAGAAAGCGGTCTCCCGTGCCAATGCGTTCAAGTGTACTTCCCACTTTCTCTTCTCTGAGGTTCAGTGTGGTTGGCTTTATGTTGAGGTCTTTGATTCATTTGGACGTGAGTTTTGTGCATGGTGATAGCTGTTGATCTATTTTCATTCTTCTACCTGTTGATATCCAGTTATGCCAGCACCATTTGTTGAATATTCTTTCTCTTTTCCATTTTATATATATATTTTTGCTTATTGTCGAAAATCAGTTGTTTGTAGGTGAGGTATGTGGATTGATATCTGGGTCTTCTATTCAGTTCTACTGGTCATCTTGTCTGTTTTTATGCCAATACTAGGCTGTTTTCAGTACTGTAGCTCCATAGTAGAGTGTAAAGTCAGGGATTGTGATGTCTCCAGAAGTTCCTTTATTGTACAGGATTGTTTTGGGTATCTTGGGGTTTTCTATATGAAGTTGAGTATTGTGCTTTTGAGATCTGTGAAGAATTTTGCTGGGATTTTGATGGGCATTGCATTGAATCTGTAGATTGCTTTTGATAAGATTGCCATTTTTGCCATTAATTCTACCTATCCCAGAGCATGGGCGATCTTTCCATTTTCTGGTGTCTTCTTTAATTTCTTTCTTCAAAGATTTAAAGTTCTTGTCATACAGGTCTTCCACTTGTTTATTTATAGTTATTTTGAGATATTTTATGCTATTTATGGATATTGTAAAGGGTGATATTTCTCTGATTTCTTTCTCAGTCTATTTATTATGTGTGTAAAGGAGGGCTAATGATTTTTTTGAGTTAATCTTGTATCCTCCTACATTACTGAAGGTGTTTTTGAGTTGTAGAAGTTCATTGGTAGAAATTTAGGGGTCACTTATGTAAACTATCATATCATCAGTAAAGAGTGAGAGTTTGACTTTTTCTTTTCTGATTTGTATCCCCATGATCTCCTTTTGTCATCTTATTGCTCTAGCTAGAACCTCAAGAACTATATTGGATAGATAGGGAGAGAGTGGAGAACCTTGTCTTGTTCCTGATTTCAGTGGAATCTCTGAATTTCTCTCCATTTAGTTTGATATTGGCTGTTGGATTGCTGTATATTGCCTTTATTATGTTTAGGTGTGTTCTTTGTATTCCTACTTTCTCAAAGACCTTTATCATGAAGGGATGCTATATTTTGTTGAAGGCTTCTTCAGCATCGAATGAGAGGATTGTGTGTTTTTTTCCAGCTTCTTAATATAGTGGATTACATTGATAGATTTTCATATGTTGAACTATCCCTGCATCTCTGGGATGAAGCTGACTTGATCATGGTGGATGATTTTGCTCATGTGTTCTTGGATGATGTGGGATTCCCCTCTGTATGCTGTGAATACCATTGGTTAATAAAGAAACTGTCTTGGGTCTGTGCAGAAAATAGAGGTGGGTGGGGAAAACAAAACTGAATGCTGAGAGAAAGAAAGGCAGATTCGTAGAGAAGTCATGTAACCCTGCTGGAGACAGATGCCGGAACTTTACCTGGTAAGCCACCGCCATATGGCAATATATAGATTACTAGAAAGGCGTAAAATTAAGATGTAAGAGTTAGCCAATAAGAAGCTAGAGCTAATAGGCCACACAGTGATTTAATTAATACAGTTTCTGTGTGGTTATTTCCAGTCTGAGCTACCGAGTGTCTGGAACAACGAAGCGACCTTCTTTACAACACTTGGATTCGATTTGCCAATATTTTATTGAGTATTTTTGCATCAATGTTCATGAGTGAGATTGGTCGGTAATTCTTTCTTTGTAATTCTTTTTTATGGGTTTATCAGGATAATTGTAGCCTCATAAAAAGAGTTTGGCAATGTTCCTTCTGTTTCTATTGTGTGGAACAATGTGAGGAGTATTGGTATTAGTTCTTCTTTGAAAATCTTGAAGAATTCTGCACTGATACCATCTGGTCCTGGGCTTTTTTTTTTTTTTTTTTTTTGGTTGGGAGATTTTTAATGACTGTTTCTATTTCTTTAGCAGTTATGGATCTATTTAATTTGCTTATCTGGTCTTGATTTAATTTTGGTGATATTTATCCAGAAAAGTGTCCATTTCCTTTAAGTATTTCAACTTTGTGGATTACAGGTTTTTGAAATTTGACCTAATGATTCTCTGGATTTTCTCCATTTCTGTTGTCATGTTCCCCTTTTCATTTTTGATTTTGTTAATTTGGATATTCTCTCTATGCCTTTTGGTTAGTTGAATAAAGGTTTGTCTACTTTGTTGATTTTCTCGAAGAACCAACTCTTTGTCTATTTGATTCTTTGATTTTTTTTTGTTTGTTTCTATGATTTCAGCTATCAATTTGATTATTTCCTGCCATCTAGTCCTCCTGGGTGAGTTTGCTTCTTTTTGTTCTAGAGTTTTCAAATGTTCTGTTAATTCACTAGTGTGGGACTTTACAGCTTCTTTATGTAGGCATTTAGTGCTATGAACTTTCCTATAACACTGATTTCATTGTGTCCCATAAATTTGGGTATGTTGTGTGGTCATTTTCATTGAATTTTAGCAAGTCTTTAATTTCTTCCTTTATTTTTTTCCTTGACTCATTAATGATTAAGGTGAGCATTGTTTAATTCCATGTGTTTGTGGGCTTTCTGGAATTAGTGTTGCTGCTGACTTCTAATTTTAAAGCATGGTGATCCAATAAGATACATGGGTTTATTCCAATTTTTGTTTCTTTTGAGGTTTATGTTGTTACCTAGTATGTAGTCAGTTTTTGAGATGATTCCATGAGGTGCTGAGAAGAGGGATATTCTTTATGTTTGGATGGAATGTTCTATAGGTGTCTGTTAAGTCCATTTGAGTCATAACATCTGTTATTTCCCTAATTTCTCTGTTAATTTTCTGTCTGACAGACCTGTCCAGTGGTGAGAGTGGGGTGTTGAAGACTCCCACTATTAGTGTGTGGGGTTTAATGTGTGATTTAAACTTTAGAGGTGTTTCTTTTACACAGGGTTCCCTTATATTTGGGGCATAGATGTTCAATATTGAAATTTCCTCTTGATGGATTTTTTTTTCTGTGACTAACATGAAATGTTCTTCCTTGTCTCCTTTGATTGATTTTAATTTGAAGTCTATTTTGTTAAATATTAGGATAGTTGCACCAGCTTTTTTCTTAGGTCCATTTGATTGGAAAACTTTCTCACAACCTTTACTCTGATGCAATGTCTGTCTTTGAAGTTGAGGTATGTTTCTTTTTCTTTTCTTCTTTTTTTTGGGGGGGGGTTCAAGACAGGGTTTCTCTGTGTTGCTTTGAAGCCTGTCCTGAAACTAGCTCTTATAGATCAGGTTAGCCTCGAACTCACAGAGTTCTACCTACCTCTGCCTCCTGAGTGCTGAGATTAAAGGTGTGAGCCACCACTGCCCGGCGAGTTCTATTTCTTATATGCAGCAGAAGGATGGGTTCTGTTTTTGTATCCAGTCTGTTGGTTTATGTCTTTTTATAGGTGAGTTGAGTCCATTTATATTAAGGGATATTAATGACCAGTGATTGCTAGCCCTTGTTACTTTAGTTTTCGTTGTTGGTGATGTTATTGTATGTGTTTTTCCCTTCTTTGGGATTTGCTGCTGTGAGATCATCTATTGTCTGTGTTTTTGTGGATGTAGCCAACTTTTTTGGGTTGGAGTTTTCCTTCTAGTACTTTGTGGCTAGAAGTTTGTGGCTAGGTATTGGCTAAATCTGGTTCTGTCATGGAATGTCTTGTTTTGTTCATTAATGGTGATGGAAAGTTTTGCTGGGTATAGTAGTCTGGGCTGGCATCCATGGTCTCTTAATGTCTGCATAACACTTGACCAGGACCTCCTGGCTTTCATTGTTTTCATTGAGAAGTCAGGTGTAATTCTGATAGGTCTGCCATTATGTGTTACTTAGTCTTTTTCTTTGGCAGTTCTTGATATTCTTTCTTTATTCTGTATGTTTAGTGTTTTGATTATTGAGTGGCAAGGGGACTTTTGATCCCATCTATTTGGTGTTCTGTAAGCTTCTTGTATCTTCATATGCATATCTTTTTTCAAGATTATCCAGACATTTATTACAATGAAATCATATATATTATACAAAGAAGTTATTAATGATGGAAGAAGAGGAATGCTAGCTTTCTATAATAGATGGCTCAACTAAATTTTAAAGGATAAATTAGGAACTAGCCATGAGCAGAAGGCAATACTAACATGAAGAGACACAGTGGTGTAACTGAAGAAAACTAATATACAAAACTTAGCAAAAGGTATGGTATTGGCAGATATTTCTCAGCTTGCAACAGAGACCAAAACTCATGTTCCATCTTCTAACAGAATGCAGTTGTTACTGAGCGATGGTTGTAATCCCTAGAAATATATTTCCTTGTTTCTAGGAGTGATTGAAATTGTACCAGTGTCATCTAAGAAACAGAAGCAAATTTGTTACTTCCAAGCCAGGATTCTGAAAAGTAGATGTCCCTTCATGGTTCATCTTGATAACCATGTATGAGGAAAATAAGTTATAGCTGCTAGCATTATCTAATCTAATACTGGAGAGGTTGAAAATAAGCTGTTAGCTCTAAAGTCTTGTAAAGAAGACATTCAATTTTATCATGGGAGGTGGAAGATGGTGTGACCTAATTTTAAGAACAAGAGAGACACTATTAAGTCCTTGTATATAAAGAATAGTCTATGTGAAGGACCTAGTATTTATAGGAGTAGAGAAACAAGTATAGAGGAGATTATTTTATTGATGTTTCAAGACCAAAACAGTGTGAGGCTAAACTGAGATACTGAGATGATACTAGTAAAATTTGAAAGGAGTGGGCAAACATGAATATAATCAGAGCATGTATGAAAATGTCACAATAAAAATTTTTCTTCTAAAATTAATATACACTGATAAAGAAAAATAAGTGGCTGTTGGTGACTAAATAAATCCTGAGAGGGAAAGAAGACTTGTCACAGGGATGTTCCTACCTTAAACAATTGACCATGCTCAAATTCTGAAAAGATTACAAAGGAGATTTGGTGTAGAGCTAGACTGAGTGACTTTGTGTTCTTGTAGGATAGCAAAGTGAGGACAACTTTGTTTTTAAGATGCTCTGGTCACATTTTTTTTTTCATTTTTGGAGTAAGGAATCAGCACTTGACTCAGAAATTGTGCCCACCTAACAGACTATTCAGTATTCTAAAATGTTACTGTGGGACACGGTTGGGTATTTTAACTTGGGACACACTCATCCTTAAAGACTTTGCATTCTTTACTTCTGTTAGAGGGGAGGTGTGAACAAGGAAGGGTGTGAACAAGAGAAAAGCTTGTTTTTATGAGATCCAATGAGGAAGGGATCTACCATAATGATGAAGCTGTAAGCTTAAAGGAAACAAAAGAAATGTGACTTAAGCAAGTTACACCTTGTAACAGTAGAAGAGGCCCACACATAGCTGCGCTGAACACAATGTCTAGTTTATTGTGTCCCTACCTCTCCAGTCATATGCATATCTTTTTTAGGTTGGGAAAGTTTTCTTCTCTAATTTGTTGAATATATTTTCTGTGCTTTTGAGTTAGACTTCTTCTCCTTCTTCTATCATGATATTCTTAGGTTTGGTCTTTTCATAGTGTCCCATATTTCCTAGATATTTTGTGTTTAGCTTTTGTTAGATTTAATGTTTTCTTTCACTGATGAGTCTATTGTATCTTCAGCACTTGAGATTCTGTCTTCCATCTTTTGTATTCTGCTCTTTATGCTTGCATTTGTGGTTCCTGATCATTTTCTCATAATTTCCATTTCTATAATTCCCTCCGTTTGTGTTTTCTTTATTTCATTTTTCCTTATTTTCATATTTCTGTATTTCATTTTTCAAGTCTTGAATAGTTTCTTTCATCTATTTGATTGCTTTTTCTTGGTTTTCTTTAAGGAATTTGTTGATTTCTTCTAATTTTTTCTTTGTCTTTTCCTCCATTTCTTTGAGGGAATTTTTCATTTCTTCTTTAAGGGCCTCAAACATTCTCCTAAAGTTATTTTTAGGTCATTTTTTTTCTGCTTCATCTATATTTGGTTGTTCAAGTCTTGCTGTTGTAGGGTCAGTAGTTTTTATTGGTGTCGTGTTGTTCTTTGTGGTGGTGAGTGTGTTTTTACCCTGTCTACCCATCTTTTCCTCTGACTGGTGTATTGGGGGCTGTGTCTGTCTATGGTGATCATTCTTCCAGATACCAGTGGATCCAAGGCTCAGATGTTTGCCCTCATGGTACAGTCAGGGCCACAGTTCCAGTCACCCTGGAGGTTACTTGTTGTTCCTGGAGGTTGCTCAGCTCTCCCAGGGGTCACTCTGCAAGACTGGGAGGTGTTTCAGCCTGCTCCCAGGGGTCACTCTGCAAGACTGGGAGTTGTTCCAGCCTGCTCCCAGGGAGGTTTCTTGCTTGTGGCGGCTTCCTTTGAGGTCACTGCCTTGTGCCCACTCTGGCAGAGTTTGCGGGTTCAGGTCTGCTCCTGTGGAGATTGCTCTCTCAGGCCTGTTCCTGTAGATGCCCCTGGCTTGGGCCTGTCCCCTCGGAGGTCCTGACTCATGTCTGGACCTGAAGAGGTCTATGGCTCGGTCCTGCTCCCTCGATGGTTGCTCCCTTGTACCTGTTCCTGTGGAGGCCACTACCTCAGCTCAGTTTTCTGTTGGACAAAAGCAGTTTTCAATAATATTTGGAAAAGAAGTTTATAAAGCATTTCATTTTTTCTACTTGCTTAGTTCAGATACCTGAAACACTTTTGGTTAAGAAAGAATAAAATCATGCAAAATTCTAATTCAGAACATGTCTGAAAGAGTCAATAGTAGGACTTGGAGTGTGACTTGGGGGTAGAGAGTGTCCTTAACTTGTATAAGGATGTGGGCTTAAGCGTCTCCCAACCAAAAAAAAAAAAAAGAAAGATAAACAATTGATGACATGAAACAATAATTTAAAGTTCATAAAGGCAGGCTCTAATTAATTCAGAAAAATCTGTCATAGTGGAGTAGAAGAGAAAAGCTGTGTTTCTTGGCAGCTCAGTTGTGTTGTTGGATGAGATCAGAGACTGCATTGTTTTGGCAACCTGGAGTTATTTTTAAAAAGACCAATGCTGAGATCTGCAACTCAGGCCATCTCAACTGGATTGTAGGCATGGCATCTAGGTATTAGTTAAATTAAAGATCTGTCCAAGTAATTGCAGTGTGTAGTGACTGTGGACAGTGACTTGAGTCACTGGGGCTATCTGTGATCTGGGCATGCTCCCTACTGGAGCTAGGTGCATATGCACACTATTTTTGCAAGAAACTG